>JABFDZ020000016.1:16141654-16163270 GCA_019775955.2 Pollimyrus isidori
CCCCCCCCCCCCCCCCCCCCCCCCCCCCCCCCCCCCCCCCCCCCCCCCCCCCCCCCCCCCCCCCCCCACCAGGGAGGCTGTCGTCATCAGTCAAGCCCAGCCCAGCTGTCGCTCTGCCTGTGGGGTATTACCTCCCCAGATAAACATCCAGGGTGCTCCTGCGGTACGGTGCCGGCCCCCTGGGGGGACGTGATTAATCCGTCTGTCTGCAGCACCGTCCTCTCTCCCACTGGGAGGGTGTCTGCGTCTGATCAGCGCCTTGGTGCACGGCGAGGCTGTGGTCTTTGTCACTAATGAGCGTCTTTGTCCCTGGGGTGGGTCTTTGTAGCTGGGGGCGGTCTTTGTCTGAAGCGCAGACTGACGAATCCTCGGCGCTGCTTTTCATACATCCGCCGCGTGTTTGAAGGGTGTCGGTGTTTTGCCGCTACGTTGCCTTCTGTTTACTGTCACTGCTGTCTGGTTTGAGCGCCTCCGTGACAGGGTGAGCTCTTGTAAATACGCGTCAGGCTCTGGGTCTCTGCGGTGACACTCCTTACGGTGACTACATCTAATGGTGCGGGGACCATCAGTCCATCTTTAACCAAGCAGAGGATCACTGCGAGTGGTTTTACAACTGGATGGTCTATCCTCCTGAAGTTAGATTAAGACTGCCTAAATTTCATTAACATGAGCACATAGGCAGCCTTAATGTGATTCATGCTTAAATCTAAGGCATTATTTCATTTATTCTGTGCCTTTTTAACTCATTTGACAAACTGTAATGCTATATGACATCATCGCTATGTTGAAATAACAGGCTGCATGCTGTAAGTGCTCGTTTATGTTCTTAATAACTCTTATTCGACTGTTTTTACCCCTTTGACAAGCAGTAATCTGAGATCACTGTGACGGTGAAGCGTCGGCCTCCCCGTGCTGGGCGCACGTCTCTGTTCTTAATAAGCGATACTTGACGCGTTCGGCCGTTGTTTTCTTAAACGGCGTGTGGAAATCTGGGCCCCATTAGTGATATTTTTGTCCTCACGAGAACCTCTGGGTTGCTTCCTCCGCAGCTGGGCTCCGTCCTGCAGGACCCGAGCTGCGCGGGGAGAGAGCAGGGCACGTGTGTGGAGTGTGGCAGTCTGCCTGGTCCACAGTATCTGGGGCTGCTGTCACCGGGGTGGCCCGCTGGTCACGTCCCGCGTGACATTCCTGTACCCTGCCTCCCTCGCCTCGGTGTTTGGATCACGGCACAGGGCATAGTCACTCTAGAGATTTACGGCCCTTAGCAGGTTGGCTGGAGTCCTGCCCGGGCCACCCTCTGCTGCCCCTCAGGCAACTTTGACCTCTGACCCCATGACCTTGGTTCAGGCCACACGCGGGGGTCTGATGTGTGGCCCCATGCTTTAAAGCTGCTGCTGTTGGTGTTTTCTGACCCGGTAGTGATCTTCTGGAAGCCTGGCATCCCCCTACACTCACCGCAGGTGGAGCTGCAGACGGCCCTTACTCTGAAATGACTTGAACAGGTGCAACTTTAAACCCCATACCCTGTTAGTGAGAGACCTCCCACCTCCATTTTGGCACGACCCACTTCCTGTTTACCACCAGCACTTCCTGACCTATGAAGAGCAGCTGTTTGATTTCACGCAGCCCAGCTAAAACAATGACCTCGAGGTGGGCTTCTCTGGGAGGGCAGGGGTTATTCTGGGGTGGCGTGGGGGGGCCCTCGAGGAATGCACCACTCCACCACCCACACGGTCCAGCTCACATTGCAGATTCCAGATGATTCACCTCTGAACGCCATTGACCTTCAAATAAGTTATGGATTCTCACCTATTCACAAATATTTCCATTCTTATTGCTGTTTGGACCTGAAACCTTCCTCAATATTAGGAAAGCATTTGTGGTTGTTTCACCAGAAACCCAAGTCTGTTCTTCATCAAGACGGACTTTTTTCTCAAGAGGGCATGTTTTTGCTGAAAATGCAGATAAGTCACGTAAATGTGTGTTTGCTGGACAAAGAGCTTGGCATCTGTTCAGTTTAATGAGCATGGCTGACAGGACGACAGGACGCAGGTATTGGGGGGGTGGGACGTTGGACAACATTACAAGCCTTATCTATGGTGTGCAGTACCACGCTGCGGTCTGCAAACCCTGGATACATCCCCTGGTCTGAAATCTGCCCACAGAATGTCAGAACGAATGGAAACAGAGAACATTATAAAAACAGAACTGTAAGACAGTGTTTCCCAATCTGGTCCACGGGAACCCACAGTCGATCCGTGTTTTTGTTTCCCCTGAGCTCCCTATCACATTTTGGGGGCTGGGAGGGAGCAAAAACATGGACTGTCTGTATGCCCCCAAGGACCGGACTGGGAAACACTGCTCTAGGAATTCACAGTGCAAGAATGCTTAGACACATACCGTATTCGGTTTAACGTCCATCTATCTTCCAGTCACTTATTCAGTACAAAACCACGCTGGGCTCGGAGCCTATATCAGGGAGCAAAAGGCAGGGTATGCCCCGGATGGGACGTCAACCCTACACTCGTGTTGAAACTAGTATGTCGAATTTGTCGTGGCTTGTATACTTGATAAGATAGGACATTATGTATGGCGTTTGTGCGTTTGTCGTGAAACCCGATGATTTCCATGTCAGTATAGAAATCGTAATTGGGAGCGTAAACGCCAAGTGGCTTCTTGCTGTCCGTGGGGAGGACGCTGTAGCAGTCTGTTTTGGGGATGAAGCCAGCTCCGACTGCCCCCCAGGCAGATCTCTGTGTAATGCGGCGACTGATGATGGTGATTTATGAATGAGATGATGGAATCTCACAGAGGCGTCCAAATGTAATAAAGCAAAGTCTCAGTACTTGGATGGATCACACACATTCATCCGGATGGATTTCTGTGAGCGCTGCCTCATTCACGTTCCTACCTTTGGGCCCTGCTGGAACTTTCCGGTGGCGCCATTTTGGAATTTGGGCCGAGGTTCAGAAAGTAACGTGTGAAGTCAGACCTCGGCCTGGTCCCGCCTCAGCTTGCTGTGTTTTCCAGATTAAATATAGATGGGATATCCTGCAGTCAAACCGCAGACATGAAAGGTCATTTCGTTTGGATCCCATCAGAAGTCAAAGACAGGGTACAGCTGTGCTCAAATCTGTCTGCATTCAAGGTCAAGGGATTCAGGCAATCTGGTTAGGAAACCCAAACCCTCTGCGGGTTCCCTGTTTGAGGTTTTCTGGTTTTCACAATGTCTTCGCATAGCCAGTGGTTGCAGCACTAGTGACCTCTTACCAAAACATGTTTGCATTTGCATTCTACATACTTAATAAATGGATGCTTTTCTTCAAAGAAAAATCCATTTTTTTCTAAAAAGCAGGGCCAGACAGTCCCTGAAGTAACCAGGGTAAGGATCATTGCTTAAGAACCCAATGGTGAAATACTCTGACGACCATGGGTTTTGAACCGGCGATCTTCCGGTAAGGGAAAAGGCGGGTCATTTCAGCACCGAGTTTGGACCTCACAAAGGCTGTGGGACGAGATCCTGGAAAATGTCATTTGGTGCTGCCGCTGTGGTCGTTTTCCAGAGTTGAGCGGGTTTGCGGCCTGATGTCCAGAGCCACAGAGCCCTGCAGGGAGACGGGTTTGCGGCCTGATGTTCAGAGCCACAGAGCCCTGCAGGGAGACGGGTTTGCGGCCTGATGTTCAGAGCCACAGAGCCCTGCAGGGAGACACTTTCTTGCACGAGAATGTATGACTGGAGAAAACGGAAATGGGCCCCCCTTGATAGGTCCCGCAAATACGCTTCTGGCTTCTTTTTGCTTTCTAGCTGCCTCAAGTTGATTTTTTTCCTAAATGAAAAGCGCACTGATATGTGATGTTTAAAGTTAGTCTTATAGAGCCCCTGAGAAAACCACTCATTGAAACACACAAAAAAAATTTGTGTTTAGAGGAATCTCTGTTCGGAAATGGCAGAAACGTGTTAGGTGGGTTCTGTAAGTTACCCTAGCTGCAGTTCCCACCTCGAGCTGATATTACACTGCACGTCTCGTTTCCGGAACAGAAAGAAGCAGAATACATTTAAGTGTACACTGGAGGTTTCCTGGACCAGAGCACGGTGCCTTCCTATAAACCACAAATACACACGAACACAAACAGTAAGTGGAGCAACAGTTAAAAACTGGACTACTGGTTTGTGTGCCAGAATGGGCCGTTCTGTCACCATCCCAGTCACACTGGCAGACTCACTTTGAACTATCTGCTTTTGCCTGCCCCCCCCACGGACAGTAATGATGAAAACAGTTAGTATGGTCAGCCACTCTCTGGCTAACATGTAGAGAGGATTAGTTCTGCTCCTCTTCCTGAGCTGACATTAAGCCATATTTCATGTCAAACCCTCACACTCTTTTGTGTTTTCTTCTTGTATTCTTGTCCTGTCACAGATTCCAAACTTTTCCTCACAGCTTCCTTATGAAATTTCTCACAGCTTTCCCTTGCTTTCCACAGCATTCCCGGCCTTTCCTCGGCATTCCCTGGCTTTCCACAGTGTTTCCACCCTTTCCACAGCATTCCCATCCTTTTCCACAGCATTCCCTCCTTTTCCACAGCATTCCCATCCTTTTCCACAGCATTCCCATCCTTTTCCACAGCTTTCCCTCCCTTTCCACTGCTTTCCCTCCCTTTTCACAGTGTTCCCTTCCTTTTTCACAGTGTTCCCTGGCTTTCTCCTGCTTTCCCTGTATTTCCACAGCTTTCTCTTGCTTGTCACAGCTTTTCCAGGCTTTCCCCTGCTTTCTCTGGCCTTCCACAGCTTTGCCTGGCTCTCCACATCTTTATCTGGCTTGTTGCAGCTTTCCACTGTTTTTTACAGCTTTCCACAGCTTTTCCCAGATTTCCATAGCATTCCCTTCATTTCCTCAGGGCTTCTCTCGTACATTTTGTCACCAAAACCATAAATGAAAAAAGTGTTTTTTTTTTTCTTCATGTATAAGGTGGGGGTGCCAGTGAATGAATCTGTAATAGATCAGCACCAGGCTGTGCCCATCTCTCGCCCAAACCACCCCCCTCCACCCCGATCATGTCCAAGGCTCATTAGCAGTCATGGAATGGCATGGATGTGCCATGGAGATTCCCTTACACCCGAGATGACTGTCTGACTCATACCATCTGGGGCAGCCGATTCCATCATTCTTTCCGGCAGCCGGTTCCTCAGAGTGGCATCTGTGTGAATTTATACACCCATCCGGGGAGGGGACCGGCCTGGATTTACCTGGCTGTCTGCCTCATTGACAGCTACACCTGGGTCAAAAGCCAAAGGTCAAAGGTGAGGCATCAGCCATCATCGCAGACTACATCCAAAAGGTGACCAGGAAAGTTGATAGACAGAGACCGAGGTTAAATCGAGCAGCCTGCAAGTATGAAATGTGACCTCATCCCGGTGACGGAGACGATATTCGCTGTGCTGAATTTACTCATATACAGCTGCTGTCCTCTAGGGGCAGGTTTCAGCCACAGTCGGGGCTAAGAGGGTTCCCATGCCATGTCTCTTCAATGAAATGACCAGCTTTCCATTTCAGATGCTAACTGGCCCCTCTGTATGGCGGAGTTCAGGCATGCGAGCAGGTGACACCGGCAGGCGGGAAGATGCATGCACACATTGGGAGTCGTGTCTCTGTGCTGGTGACTCTAGGCAATCTGCTTTTTGTGCCCCTCTACCCTAATTTACTCTCCCTGCTGCCTGCTTTTGCAAGGTCTGTTTCTCAGAGGCAATTAGCTCTGGGGTTTGCCGTTACAACCTCAATAAAATGGCTGGGGAACGAGGCCAAATCGAAGCCTCGGTTACTCCAGGGAGGAAAGAGAGAACGCGTTCACTGAGATTACATAATTTGATGGCGGCCACATGATTTAAAGAACACGCATTTTTAATGGGTGCAGTTATGCTTTTGCGAGGCTGGTATTATTCAATATTTATACTTTTCCTGTATCCTCAACATTCAAGCTTTGATCAAAGCAGGATGGGGATTGATCTCAGTAACATTACGGTGCGGTGAGGTGTGGGGGTGTGCAGGGGAGTGTGGGGGTGTGCGCCTGCCTGTAGCACTCAGGGGGCAGGCGTCCAGGCCATTGATCTGCCTTTGAGAGATGGCCAGGTGGCCTCAATCCATTCCAGATGAGGAAGGCGAGCCTAGAGCACACCGGCGCTGCTGGGTCTCACTCTAAAGCTGCCAATTAAAGTGCAAGTGAGCCTTCGGGAAGGAGATAAGATCTCAGCATGGGGGAGGGAGGGGGGGGGGGCGGAGCTGGGTTGCATCCATTTGTTGACGTCCCCAGGAACGAGATCGACTGCCCGTGCCGAATGTGCTTCAAATGCGGGTCAAAGGTCAATGTGGCCACAGCGTAATACAGTCATTAGGATGAGAAATGATGATCATCACCCAAGTCTTATGTGCATCACGGTGCCCGAGGGCAGACGGCACGGCCCCACAGTGGGAGATGGTGTAGCTCCCCCCACCCCCGTGATGGTGACCTGCATGCAGCAGTGGCTTTGGGTGACAGATTGGCGAGATGCTATGATACCCCATATGCCAGGCACACAATTCTCAGTCTGGAGTCTTCACATCGCAGTGTCCCTTCCAAAGCTGTCTGCAAGATTTACCTCCGTTTTCGTACCGTTTAGCTTAATGTGCAGTATTTTGAAGCATTTTCCTAAATATTTACTTTTGCTAGTTTATGCCCATTAAAATGAGCTGACAGAGGCAGTTTGAAGGGAAGCTGGTGTGTTTTCTTAAGTACATTCCCTTTCACCGGGCGCAGTAATGCAGCAGGATAGGACGGGTGAGGGAAAGAGCCATTTTATGGGATGAAAATCCTAAATATGCAGTTTTCTGTCAGACGGCCGATGGCCGTGAGCGGGAATGTGGCACGGCACATCTAACGAGCTTGGGGAGCGGGGGACAGGGCCCGTCGGCACCCGGCACATAATGAGCAGGGCTGATCACCTGGCTGCCGCTGAGACAGGCTGATGGCACGCTGGGTCGGGTGGGGTCTCACTCTGGGGAGCGATCATCAGTCCGGCACTGTGTCTGCCTGCCAGGGAGCCAGACGTGAAGGCGGCATTGGCACTGCATGCATTCCCTGGTCAGACTCAGCACGCTGTGACCTTTCTGTAGTGTTTCATCAAGTGCCCTTAACCAGTTGTGTTGCAGTTTGTACGGAATCACAAGACGAAAGGTACACGATAAACATTTATACTGTTTGCTTCATTAAAAAAAAAATAGGGCGAATAATAAACTCCTTGTAAGAAACCCTAACCAAACATGGGCAGCCCCTCAGCAAGGAATCGCTACATTTTTGTTGCAGTGCAAACAGTGTACAGTGTGTAAAGATCAGAAGATTACTGGGGGAAGTTCAGCACGGTGATTGACCTGTACTGGGTACACATTGATGAGTAACAAACATGCAGCATCACCCTTCCATAGCTGCAGAAGGCTATGGGCTGCCCTAGTACTGCCTGACCAAAAAGAGATCCCAGCACCATCAGCACTGTAATAATTTGGATTCTAGGACATCCTGCTAAAACACCTGGGGGTAGGAAGAGTGGGGGGGAGGGGGGGGTCCTGCATTTGTGACCTAATAAGAAATAATGGGAGATTTTCTGAACACTGAAATCATTTGGACCGCCAAATTCGCGTCATCCTCCTGTGTGGGGGCCTCAGCAGTGTCACTGACGTTGCCCCAATGTGACGGTGACGTTTGGCTCCGTCCGCCCAAACGTCAGTGTGATCCTTCTCCATTTACCCAGCCCGTGGGACGTCGGAGCCAAAAGTAAGTCTGGCCCTGGGTTTTATGATCCTCGCTCTTCGTTACAGCCTTTTTCCCTCGTAAATATGTGCCGCCTTGCTAATTACGGCAGCCACAGGTCACATGACAGGTCACATGGCCTGTGCAGAGCCGCCTTTATTCTGCAGTTTGACTGAACCGGTGACATACAGATTAATGTTTAAGTTCGTCAAACTTATTTCAGTGCTTTATTGCGCGTCTTTTTCCAAATGAACTTCAGTCTGGAATCTAAGACGTAGACCTCCCACTCTCTCTGTGGTCTATTAAAAAGATCAGCGTCTGCTGCCGCAAGGGCTAACAAAATTTGTGGGGTGAAACCTGGCAAGGCGTCTGTCCCAGACTCCATGGCTGTCTGTCACACTCCCAGCCACTTGGAGTCTCACTCTGCTAGTCCTGTACTTCGATGGACAAGGACAAAGAGTCTCTGCCTAATGTCAAAGCCCTCCATTAAGGGTGGGGCATGCAGGGGGGTGCATCTGGGCCTCGTCTGCAGTATGCTGAAACGTAAAGCAAACAAACACTGCCCCTTTAAAAAAAAGGAAAGCAGTCTCTCATGGCACAAAGGACAGGAACCGCAGGCCGTGGTGACATCACTGTGGCGGCGGCAGGCGAGGCAGAGGGTCACGTTTTATATTAGCGGGTTACCATAAATGAGGCCCGCCTTTTCTCAGCTATCAGCGGCCCGGGCGTGGCCCGGCAGTGATGGGAACCAGTGGCAGGCCGCTTTGAGGGCCCCCAGGGGCTCGTCGCCTCGGCGTGTCTGTAATTATTCTCTCCCCGCGGGCTCGCTTGAAGTCTGGCCAATTAAACAATGAAGAGCAGAGTTACCCCTTCTTTTCCTCCTCTCTCTGCGCACCATCCCTCTCTCACCCAGCTCGTCCTAATCGGAGTGGCTCCGCATTTGCTGGGCACGGCCCCGTTCTGGGAGGATCCCGGCCTCGACCTCCGGTCTTAATTACACAGCTGTCTCCAAGCTATTCACCCTCGACTTTTGATCGATAATGAGCTTCAGAGTTGGGCCTTCAGAGACGGCGCCCGGACACCGCTACTCCGTTACCAGCCGCAGCACTGCTCTCCACAAGCCGTGTGGATATGGCGCGGGTTGATGGTTAATGTCGCTGCAGGCGCGTAAACAGCACCTTCTCTCGGAAGACGCGTAAATATCAAGCATTCTGTGCTTAGAAACAGGGCCGAGGGACCAATGAAGCGGTTACTCAGATGTAAGGAATAACATGGAACCACCAAAGCAACTAGGCCGTAAAAGATACGGCCACATTACTACGGAAAAAATGTTTATGAACCGCCTGCTCTAATTACGAAGCGGCATGTAATGCAACTTGTTTCTATAAACAGCTTCCAGTGGTTTGTACGGAAGGAGCGCTCATATCCGGCCCTTTGCCGTTCTTCTCGCTGCTCGTACTTCCTGCTCGAAATCCGCCAGCCACTTCCCAGCGATTCCTGCTGCGGTCTCTGACTCAGTATTTAGGTTTGTGTTGACTAGCAGTTTGCCTCGGCTGCAGTGTGAGACGGTTTCTGGCACCCTGTCCTACAACATGCTTCCCTCAATATTCTGACCCAATATAATAGCATTTTGACACGCATGTGGGCTGGCGAGGGAGTGGCAGGACTCGCGGAGTCATTAGTACAACTCTTTGGACAAAGGCGGCTATTAAACAATCATGAATGTACAATGAAGCTTTAATTTCCCTCTGCAGCAAATACTGCGTCATTCACGACAGAACGCATCGCGGGTGATCTTCCTTATCACGGACGGCTACTCCAACGGTGGTGACCCTCGGCCCGTGGCGGCCTCACTCCGCGATCAGGGCGTGGAGATCTTCACCTTCGGCATCTGGCAGGGGAACATCCGCGAGCTCAATGACATGGCCACGCACCCCAAGGAGGACCATTGCTACCTGGTGCACACCTTCGCTGAGTTCGAGGCCCTTGCCCGGCACGCCCTCCACGAAGGTGAGCTCTGGCCTTGAGTTTGCGGGAACAGCCACTTGTAGACCTGCTTTTATACCTGGAGTTCATTGGGAATAGTCATGCTAACGCTAAGATTTAACGTGAATGTGAATTATACCTGGAGTTTATTGGGAATAGTCATGCTAACACTAATTAGCTAACGCTAAGATTTAGCGTGAATATGAATTATACCTGGAGTTCATTGGGAATAGTCATGCTAATGCTAATTAGCTAACGCTAAGAATATAACGCGTGAATATGAACGAGTGTTTCAGCTGCTTGATGTTGCAGACATTTTTAATACTGTCATGCCATCCAGATATTATACTGCAGGATACGATATTTTGACTTTTAAAAATCAGTGGTATTTCCTGATAACGTTTGAGAGTGGAGGAGGGAGGGGATTTTTTGAACAAAAAATAATATACTTTAAGGTCCGCTCTGCCCTTCCTCACCCCAGTTGTCCCTCATCTGCCTCCCTGAAATCAATATGCCTATGGCGGGATGTATGATATTAATATATGTATATTAGCCGGTTAGCATGTTTCATTTCGCAGTTAGCAAATGTTATTTATTTAGAGGTTAGCATATTTTTGTGCCTTCTTAACATGCATATATTTTTTGCTGTTTTGCACTCAGCGTATCCTCGTCTGTCCTCTGCATGCTTGTTGTTGCTTGCACAAGAATTTCCCTCTGGGATCAATAAATTTGATCTAATCACATCCCATTTAATTCAGTCAGATAGCATGTTTAATTTAGCACACTACATTTAGCAGTTAGCACATTTCAATTAGTAGTTAGCACATTTCAATTAGTAGTTAGCACATTTTCTTTAGCCATCTGAATCAGCCATTTAGCGCATTTCATTTAGCTGTTAGCAGGTTTCAACGTCAATTAGCACATTTTATTTAGCATATGTCAGATGCATGTGACGCTAACGAAAGAACGGTGCCCGAGGGGAACATTCCTTCTCAGCGCATGTACATTTCTCATAAAGAGGCACGAGTCTGGTGAAAGAGTGTCTCCCAGATGGTGCCATGCATACCAACATCTGCACCGTAGAAGTCCTGAACTCTCTCCCTCTGGAGGCCACCTCCTGACTCACGCATGTTCCTGGTCTTCCTTGTGCCAGACCTTCCCACGGGGAGCTACATCCAGGAAGAGCGCGGCCGCTGCTCTTCGTTGTGCAAGTCTGCCAGGGACTGCTGCGATGCCAAGGCCGGCTGCCTGTGCGGCACCCACACGGGCCAGTACGACTGCGTCTGCAACAAGGGCTACTATGGCAAAGGCCTGCAGCATGAGTGCTTCGGTGCGTACCATTGAGGGCCTCGGGGGGACGCAGGGGGTTCAGCTGCTTGGAACCTTCCGAACCGCATCTGCATATCGGCTGTGGAAGGAAAGGGCCTGGGAACAAAGGCTTCTGGGTAAATGCCAAAAAAACACACTTGTTCAAATCCAGGGTGTGGCCTTGCTGTTTCTATGGTGATAGATGTACAGGAATGGACGAATAAAGCTGTCGAAGTATACACAATATGAGAAAAACGCCTGTTGCACATACCAATTAAACCACAAATATATTAAACAAGGCTATACGTGTTAAACAAACAAAGTTTAACAGCTGGTCTGAGCTTAGCGGTGGAGGTTTGTGAAGGATTATACTGAACTATGTCATTTTTGTGAGGAGGTATTGACTTTAAGGTCAAGTAGTCTGTATTTCGCCTTAGCACTTACAAAAGTGTCTGCTTCTTTGAACCTTGGTTTGGTGTATATGGGCAAAGTTACAGATGGTTATGAGTTTAAAATTCATCTGCTCCAACGTGACCCCGATGCAGAGTGTCTGCCACACCTACAGGTTATTGCTTTTTGCTTGGGGGAACCAGTAATTGTACAAACACAAAATTTCAATCCTGGGCTTCATTGGTTATGTGTCTGTTGCCTGAGCAGCTTCTGGCATCTCCTCATACGCCTTGGAATATGGCAAAAACCTCCAGTTTACATACTTGTACCATGTTCATTGAAACCGTCAATTGCATTTAGCATAGCATAGCCTTTTTGGCAATGCAGTTACAAACTGAGCTTTTTGCAGGTTGCAGCCAGGAAACCCCTAGAATGTGGTTGAGTGTGTTATAGCTGTACTGTAGAAAGAAAGTGAGAGGAACGTGCGGACATGCCGAAGTGAGGAGCGAGTCTGCCAAGCATTCAATCAATGCATCCAGCAGTGAAGGGGAGGCCATGATTATCGGGGAGCAGAGAAACGTGGGAAGAGGAACAGGCCAAACAGCTGGTTAAATAATCAGCCGTTCGCCGATTGACAATGGCATTTTGGCTCTATGATGTGGGCGACTGTTTTTCCACCGGACACCAGAGGATCAGGAGGTGAATCGATCCTGACTTTTTATGCTTTTTTTTTACCCAGTGAAAGCCGGTTTCGTCCCACCTAATGAGGGTTATCAATGGTGTCTGTGTGACACTGCCATGCGGTGTCCAAAATATGGCTGTTGGGAGTTACTGGTGCACCTTCGGTGTCAGACACTGTAATTTGCAGGATAACGTCGGATCAGCAGCGTAGGTGTGAAGGTGGAAGGTTTGCAGGAACATCTTGTATCATGTGTTTTGATTAAAAATAAAAAACTACAAGTCTGCTTCCAGTCTAAGGGTGTTTTCACATATAGTCCTATTTAAAGGAACCAAACTCAGGCCTCTAGAAGTGGTGCCAAAAGTGGACCAACAGGAAGGGAACTCAGTTCTTTTTGTGTTCACAATGCGAGTTAAGTTCACTTTCTGGTTTACTGCAGCTCAGAAGGGGCCTCAGTCCTTTTTCTGTTCATACTTCAAGTTCTTATGGCGCTCTCAGACCTTTACTGCTTTGGATTCTGGGTAGTTTTCACTTCAAAAAAGATGGCTGCTGCGATACTTGCCATCACGTGGTGGGTCTTGAATACAGCCCACAGACACAGGGAAAACCAAATTAGAACAATTACTTCTGAACACAAAAACACACGTCCCACACTTGCAGCGATTATTTTTGCTTGTTTCCCAGGACTGTGTCACGTGATCTGCCTACGACAAAGCTAAAGGTTAAAAACTGTCACAGCGAGCCAGGACCGCTTTGCGTTCATAATGCACAAGATAAACGAACCGCAACCCGGACTAAAAACAACCCGGACTGAGACTACTTCCTGATCTGATCTCAGTTCAGTTTGCTTCAAAGGGGTCTGAGTTCGTTTGGCGTGTTCACATGCATGCAAAAAATGCCGACTAATCGATCAGAGTTTGCGTCGAAGGGCGAAACGGACCAAGTGTGAAAACGCCCTAAGGTGCAGCAGCATTTTCTATGAGCCCTTATCCTCCGTCCCTCTTCACACAAAGAGAGAAAGATCCAGACCCATTAGATCATCATCCTCCCTTGTATGTGTTAGGCAGAGCCCACTGAAAAGCACATGCAAATGGAAAAAAAGCCAGTTGAGGTTTGGCATCAAAACTGTATTACATGCCAGGTCCATTAATTGAGCTCAGATGGCCGCGATTAAGTGGCTGCCACCATCCTTCCCGAGTGGCGTGATGGTACGCCTGGCACGCCGTGAGCATCTCTGTCTCTCAGCCTGTGGTGTGGTCGGACACGACAAGGATCAGCTTCACACTTTTCGACGCATTCACCTCTAGAACAACGCTGGCTAGTGCGGGGGATGAGCTGTCTGGACCGCACCACCTCTCCCTCTGGTTTTCAGCCGGGGGGGACGATATCTCTGGACTCTGTAATGGATGAGTAAAACCCATGCCCCCCCCCCCCCCTCGGTTCACTCGCATGGCTCCGCATCACGGAGGATCGTATCCCGTAGCGAGATGGCGTCGGGGGTGCGGAGAATAACGCGAAAGGGTGAGGGGTATCTGCTCTGATCATCAGTGAGAGCCCGCCAGGCTTCTCGTAACTGTTCAGACATCCTGAGACGGGGCCAGGTGGGATGATGGAGAGTAGCGCCGTAATAAAAAGCAGGACGGCACGCAGCGGCCGGGCCGATTTGATATACGTGACAAGCGTCCATCCCGACAGGCTTATAGTACAGAACGCCTATATATGGACATGGTGAACCTCGGGGTGTCACTGTACAAAGGGGAGAGCCGCCCCGGGGGGGGGAACAAGAGGTATTATGCACGTCTTCAGAAGGTGGGCCTCCCCCGCCTGGATGGTCTTCCCAGATCGAGAGCCAGAACTGCCTGCTATGTGGAGGAAGCAGGAATGTGGGGTTTGTGCGAGGTGAACGTCAGAATGTTTCCAGAATGATTCTCCGTTTTTCCGTCCATGCCGGCGGCATGTACAGGGCTGCTGTAAACAAAATAGGTCACCAAAAAAAACTATGTAAAATATACAAAATAGTAATTAATGAAATGGGTGGCATGATGGCTCATCACGGGGGGGACTGTGCGTGCGCTTCCTGTATTTATGTGGGTTTCCACTAGGCACTCTCCGTCCCTTCCACACCCCAAAACACGCCATTAGGTTCAGCTTGTGCGTGTGTCTTTGGGTCCCCTGCCCTCTGCTTTCTGGAATAGGCTCCGTGTGACTATGAGCATTGGTTAAGCGGTCGAAGGATGGATGGATGGATGTTTTGAAAAGTGCTTGTACAGTACACGGAGAAACTTCCCCTGTTACTCAAAATTCCTTCCGTCCCGTACCGCTCTCACGGACTTGGCTGATTTTCCCCAGATTTCTCTGCTTTGTCATCCACGTCGGGACACCGGCGAATAATGTGGGAGCGACAGAGGAAGTGAGTGAAGTGCGGTGACACGGCCGCAGTCTATCAGTGCGGCAGGATGTCGGGGAGTAAGACAGGCCCTTGGCGATGCGGCGGCTTTTGTTTTTTCTGCCCGCTTATCGAAAAAAAAGAAAAGGAGGAGGGGAAGAAACCCTGCACTGTGTCGGCATCTGCGTTTACTCCGAGTCGCCTGATTCATTGGCGTCGCTGACACTCACCCTGGGTCTCGAAGCTCGGGGCTGGGGGGGCCCTCGAGGCCCGGGGCCCGTCAGAGGGCCTGTACGTGCTTGCTTGCGGCTGGAATGCCGGGAAGGCGGACACAAGCCCGCTGACGGCGTCGGACACGGTGGGAGGAATCTGGGAAATGCCGGCGAATCCCAGAGTGGCCACACAGAGTGACACTGCAGTCAGGACTAACAAACTGACCTTGGAGCAGACAAAGAGAGGCAGGCAAGATACAAAACTGCATCTGGACAGAATAAATTAGAACTGCAAGAAACCTGGCAGGCTGTTTAGATGTAGAGTGCATTGAGCCCCCTTCCTTCTTCAGCAAAGGGCCGTGATCACTCTCCTATATTTGACAGCAGCCCTAGCAGGGTGAAGCAGCTCCCAGATCCAGGCCTGCGCGCGTGTCCCGAGCTGGGGTGGGGGGTGTGATCATTGTACCATATTCCCTCCCCGTCCGTGCACCTGGGCCGAGGCCGGGCCGCGTCCTCTAGAAGAGCTGCTTCCATTTGTTGCCGCGCTGGGAGACATTAAATGCTGGACGCTTCACTGAGGATTGGCTCTTGGCTTGATATGCACGTCACTCGGAGGAGCTGAAGTATCCTGCCCCTTCAACTCTGGTGGTCCGGATTGTGCGGGTTACCCCCCCCCCCCCCCTTCCAGAGTGGCACTAAATAACCTGCATAGAGCGGGGGGTGGACCTTAAGTCTCTTGAATTAGACATTATGTTTTTTTTCGGTATTAAGTCCAAGGGCCCCTGTAAATCGCTTGGGCCCCTGAATCTCCCAAGGGTATCCATGACCCTATTGCCCTTCTACATAAAGCTATAGGTTCAGAGTACTGTATATTTATAGGGTACGAGGGACAGGGTCACTGGATTTATCTGGAGGACACTGGAGGAGATGACCATGACAGAGCAAACAGCGCAAGACACCAGAGGGGTGATATAAACACAGATTATCAAAAAGCTCCACCGTGAAAGCTGCAGAAAGGTGGCAAGGCTGTTAAAGATCCACTGTTTCCTGTAAACCCTGCCGCTATGGTGCATTCACACTGTCCCGGTTCATGTAAACAATAACAGCGCCAGCGCTGTTTATTTAGAGTGATAAAGACGTGTTTTCTTTGGGTTAGGGTCAAAGGTAGATGTATTACTCGTCTTTATACATACATGTGTTGTGCAGAAGCCTTGCAAAGCGCTCGAATCAATCACTTGTCATGCCGAGCAGCTGCACACGCAGGGATGTGATGACCTTTAAATGAATGACTCCTAGGGTAAGCGGCTCCTTAAGGAACCAGCATTATGACCATTTGGCACCAGGTCACATGAGAGTACGTGGCTCTTTGCCTTGTTATGGTGTGCGATTCATATGTGGTCACTGCAACATGATGGATATGCTTTTCAATCGTCTGTATAGGAAATGGTCCCCAGGATGTCCGGCCTGGTCTCCTGGAGGCCCGAGGCTCGGTGTCCCCAGCATGTCCAGCCTGGTCTCCTGGAGGCCCGAGGCTCGGTGTCCCCAGGATGTCCGGCCTGGTCTCCTGGAGGCCCGAGGCTCGGTGTCCCCAGGATGTCCGGCCTGGTCTCCAGGAGGCCCGAGGCTCGGTTGTCCCCAGGATGTCCAGCTGGTCCCCAGGAAGCTCGAGGCTCGGTGTCCCCAGGATGTCCGGCCTGGTCCCCAGGAGACCCGGGGCTCAGTGTCCCCAGAATGTCCGGCCTGGTCTCCTGGAGGCCCGAGGCTCAGTGTCCCCAGGATGTCCAGTCTGGTCTCCTGGAGGCCCCCAGGGCTTGGTGTCCCCAGGATGTTTAGCCTTAGCCTTTGTTCTTTGACAGGGTGTCTTACAGTTGCCACTGCTTCCTGCCATGCTCTTCTTGGCTATGTAACAGACTTTTAGAAATGGGAAGATCTTTAAGTGGTCTGTCAGTTTTTTTTTTTATCGTGGTCTTATCTCAGAAATTATTCGCACTTTCAGCGAAAATTCCAGGACGGTGGAAAGCAAAGTCCGCGGGTGAGATGCCACGTATCCTTATCGCACTTGTTTGAACTTGGGCTGTGGGCTCTGCTGGATTGACGTCATCGGTCTCCTGAATGCTCCCGGTCGCTGCCTCTCGGAGCATCTGTGATGTTCTCCTGAGCAAAACCTACTGGTGGCTTTAAGGAGGGCCTCAATCCCACAAAACCTTTTTATTTTATGTGGGTGTAAACGGACAATCTATTTACAGTAGTGTATGGAGCTGTAAACCTGAGGTTTAAATTCACCCCCTGATCCCCCCACCCAAGATTTGGCCATAAAACACATCCTGTGACCTTTCTTTCTAGAGCTGAACCAAGACTTCACTGCCATATTAACGCCCCATCCCATTACTGCCACTGCGGCTCCCTTTCAACTCAGACGGACCATAAAAATAGACCAGATTTATGGCGTGGAATTAAGTGGCTGTTATCCATATGAGCAACGCCCATTTCTAAATCCATTGCTGCTGCCACAGCCTGGTGGGCCTGTTCTTACGGAAGATGTTAGCCTGTGTCTTCAGCAGGAGAGGTCACCAGTGTCATGACGTCATTGTGTTCATTCTTGCTAATACTTGTCAAAAGTATGTTGATTAAGTTGTAGGATTGAAGGACTTGGGTCAGGGAGTAATTTACAGACCTCTCTGGATATCAGATAGCATAAAATGTGTCACCCAGAACTGTACAGGAAACTCTCTGCCCCAAGGGACACTACTGCTGGGGTGTGGCTAGCTGATGGTCAGCTTGTGGTCACTTGCTCACCTCCGCATCCCACTTCCAGGCCCGCCCATTAGCAGTGCGATGGCAGTCACAGACCAGAGACCTCAGCTGAGCAGAAACCCGCACAGGTCCACAGGGGTTTGCCACCAGAAGTGGGGGCGGGGTCTCTTGGGGGAATGAACAGTCAGGTCCTGGTTTCTTTGGCCTTTCTCCTGAAAGATGGCAGAGGCCTGGGACCCTTGGGTTAGTGACCTGTCAACAGCAGTGAATTGGCTAAAGGGCTTTCTGAGACCTGCAACTAGGAGGAACATTCCAGGGCTGCTCTAGACTGATGGAGATGTTGTGAAGAAGAAAGTTATGACACAACACATCAATTCTGGCCTCTATGTCCAATGTGCAAATTATAGCATTTTTTCCTGTGATTTATTCTACATATAAAATAATACACATTTTCTTCCTTTGGAGGAAATGGATCTGTTTTGCTAGAGGACATTGTTAACACGGTTGTTTATAACCGAAAGGAGAGTAATCATCAGGTCTGGCCAAGTTCCTGTCAGGGGCCTGGATGCCCGAGCTGAGCCTCGAGTAAACGTCCTGGCTGAGTGCTCCCATGGACCAGGGCGGGGGCCCTGCGGGCGTTCGACGAGCTTCCCCCGACACATTCCACCTCACGCAGCAGCTGCTTTCCCACTGAGCCACAGCGCCGTGTCCAGGTTGGGAAGCTGGACGCCGGTGATGCGTCGGCTGCGGAATTTCTCTGCCAGATTTCTGAGACTTGCGAGAGATTTAGAAAGTTTTGAAACAAGAAAAGCAATACAATAAACAAGTCTTTCATCGGGGTCTGGCCCTCTGCTGGTCCGCAGTGCTCAGAGGCGCAATAGTTAGCGTTCAAGCTCTCTCTTTCTCTCTCTCTCTCTCTCCCCACCTGGACCACGGCGGTCATGGGGGACGGCGGCCATGTTGCTTTTTGATTCACAGTTCAGCATTCCAACAAGATGCATTGTGGGAATGGGGATATGGGGGGAGTTGCTGCATTCCTGTGTATGTCATGTTGTCTGGTTAGTTTGTTTCCACTGCTATGGCGGGACACTGACGCGTCCTTCCTGCAATCCTACAGTGGGGACTTTTGGCCCAGTAACACTGGGAATCACCTCAGTGGGGGGAATGCCGGTCAAGAGTTGGATCTCATTCTTTGTTATCTTATAAAAACTGGAAATAAGCTCTACAGTTCATTCACCCTTTAGACATTGTTATGTTATGACTGTCCTGCAAAAAGGCATTTGGTCAAGTCTGCAATATATTTATACAGGTATATGCTATGTTCATTTTTGCTACTTGACAGCATGTTTTTGATTGAAATCGGTCGTATTCAAAGGGCAAAACTTTTGTTGCGTGTTTTCAATAGTGCATTGGTTTCTTGCAGTTTTAATTTATTCTGTGCAGATGCAGTATTATATCTTGCCTGCCTCTCTTTGTCTGCTCCAAGGTCAGTTTTTTAGTCTGTATACTCACTCACATCAATTAGTGGGCGTGGTGCGTAAAATACTTTACTGGGAACAAGTCTGCCGGCTCTGGTTTAACAATGTCACGTGATACACTTTGTGTGTGTGTATATCTGCACATGTCCCAGTAACCCTTAGAGAGAAAGCCAAGCAATCGCTGTGACCCGAGTCCCTACGCCCTGCAGAAATATTTGCATTTTGATGTCACATAAGGATACAGTCTCTAGAATCAGGTATCACTTTATCAAGAAAACAAAGGACTCCACCTGAATAGTTAGTCAAAGTGGATTATCCTATACATTTTAAACTGCTGAAAATCAAAACAATGAACAGGAAAATGAAGAACATGGTCAAAGCTTATAGATGGCAAGAGCAGATAGTTATGAATGCCTGATTTCAAAGTACAGATGGAAAACAAGAGTTAGAGAGTAAGCCGGGCTTTGTGTTCCCGTGGCTTAAGAATGGAAAACATGCCTTTGTCTCTCAGCAGATGTGCAGAATCGTTCCTCTGGAAGTGGACGTGTTGGTCGGCTGTTGTTTCCCTCCCGGTGAATGAGGGCGTCCTCTCCGAGGACGGCGGCTTCCCCTGGCTGCTCTGTGTGATGTTGGCGGCCAGGCTGCTTGCACGGCACATTCCGGAGGGAACAGAGAAGCAGCGGAGGGATGGCCAGGAACAAAACGAGAGCTATGTGTCTGATCCTCTAAAATTAGTGCTTCACATTGCCTGCACATGATGGATCCCTGTGCGGTTTTAGCCAAACACCAAAACTGTGAGATGTATATGCAACACAGCATTGGTGTGAGATCTAACATCGAGGATAGCCCTGCGTCTGCTGGGTAGGAGACCTTTAAGAGAACCAAGTTAATATTAAACTTTTTGAAATGGGAAGTGGCATCAGTAATACCAACATCTGAATGTTGACCCATGTCACCCCGCTCTGGGCTCTATGTGAAAGAGGACCCTACCTTGGGATTTCCTCTGCGGTTTATAAGGGGCCTCACCTTATGCTGGGGGTGAGAGCTGAAATCTGCTCTCAAAAAAAACGTTAGGGCAGGGGGAGGGGGTGTTCATTCCTACCCAGTCACGAGCCTGGCCCACTCTACGTTTGGGCAAATGGCAACCAATCCCTGATATTTTTTGAGTATTTGGAATAGGAAGGAAGATGAAGGTTTTTAAGATAAACCTGTTGAATTACAAACTCTCCCCAGCCTGTTCAGAGTCTGGCCTGGGTCAAAGTATTTGTAGACGAGGAGGTGTGGACAGTGCCCCTCCTCTGGGATACCCCTCATGAAAGGAGGTGTAGATACAGGGCTGTGGACAATGCACCTCCTCTGGGATACCCCTCATGAAAGGAGGTGTAGATGCGGGGCTGTGGACAATGCACCTCCTCTGGGATACCCCTCATGAAAGGAGGTGTAGATACAGGGCTGTGGACAGTGCCCCTCCTCTGGGTTACCCCTCATGAAAGGAGGTGTAGATGCGGGGCTGTGGACAGTGCACCTCCTCTGGGATACCCCTCATGAAAGGAGGTGTAGATACGGGGCTGTGGACCGTGCACCTCCTCTGGGATACCCCTCATGAAAGGAGGTGTAGATGCAGGGCTGTGGACAGTGCACCTCCTCTGGGATACCCCTCATGAAAGGAGGTGTAGATACGGGGCTGTGGACAATGCACCTCCTCTGGGATACCCCTCATGAAAGGAGGTGTAGATGTGGGGCTGTGGACAGTGCACCTCCCCTGGTTTGGACGGGATTGTGAAGGTGTCAGCCTTCTGGTAGGAGCCCCCGGAAATGGGTATCATGATCGGAGCCGAGTGACACAGCCAGCAGTCCAGGCCTCTCCCTCCAGGCTCGGAATTGGCTTCCCTCAAGGAAAGTGTTTGCAGCGTTAATCCCAGCAGTGAGTGCGGCTGATGGCAGCGGATTTAGATGGAAAGTGGCAGCAGGACAAGCCGAGTTCCACCCAGGACCTTGCTGCCGAGTGGGACTCCCCGAAATGGGTGGGGGACATCCAGTCACAAGCTCCTGCTGCCTTTGGGTCAGGACCCTGCAGACGGGTCACCTGAAGTTGACCTCATGATGTCACACTCTCCATGTGATCCTGAGTGTCAGGACCAGTAGTATTTACAGTCACTCTAATGCGCTGCTGAATCCTTGAATCTGATTGGTCGTCAAGGTGTTGATTCAGACGATAAACGGCAGTAAATCAATGCGCTATAATCTTGAATTCTAACTAAAGCTACTTCAAATTGCAGACATAAAACAATTTAAAAGTAACAGAGGCGTGTCGGACAGTTGTTCACCTTTGTAGCTGTGTTTAAAACCTATAATGCACGGCTTGCTGAGTGTTAACCCTCACTTAGTGGCTATTTGCATCCCTATGGTCACTTTACGGCCATGTTTTTGTCAAAATTACTTTCTGGTGGCGGTGGGGTGGGGGGGGGAGGTGTTGCCACCCAATCCCCTCTCACTCTGCACCCCTGGTCTGTACACTAGCAGACGTGTGACGTTGGTGACTTCACCACAGCGGCAGACAGGCCCAGTAAAAACAATGTGCCCCCCCTCCTCCCCAAGATCATGAGGTGTGTTATAATCCCTCTCAGTGGTGGGGGGTTTTAGACGT
>JABFDZ020000016.1:16174355-16186516 GCA_019775955.2 Pollimyrus isidori
AACATCAGTGAAATTGTCTTCCTAGATACGGAACCACCAATGATTGACAGGTGCAGATCCCCGCCCTCTTTCCACACCACAGAGAAGCAGCTGGTTGTCGTGTGGGAGGTGCCTCAGTTTTCCGACAACTCAGGTAGCCGAGGTCGTCTCTTTCAGGACTTATATGAAGAACCTCAGAGAGCTGTGCTTCCGAGAAGAACCATAAGGAGCTTGGGTTGCTGGAGCTAGGCATGAAATGTGTTTTACCTTTACTTTAGTCAGGTAATTACCTACTAAAGCGGACGAGCAAGTTCTCAAGAACATTGGCGAAGGATCTTTGACATTCAAGGAGCTGTCTGTGTGCTGATGGACAGGACGGTGGTTCGAGAGCGACCCTGCCAGACCTTAATCAGTCTTATGTCATCCACTGGTCCCGCCCTGGGAGCCCGTACCACGGTTAAACAACACCAAGCCGCTTTGACGTCGGTCGTGTCAAAAAAGCGCATCTCTAATCTGGGAGAACATCTTGGTGTTTATGTGGACAGGCCTTAAATAAAACGAGACGTGCGGCGTGTTGTGTAAACATTACACAAACTTTTCCCTCCCTTTTCACATGCGCCCAGCGATCTATTATGTTTCGGAGACTGAAGGACAGGCGGGCGTGGTCTGCCAGACGCTTGCATGGCGCGCAGGAATCTTGCCTCGCCGCACGGCCAGGCCAAAGTACGCGCTCAATCTATGTCTGAAGGCCCCAGAAGGCAGCAATTACACTGCACGGCCCAGATATGATTATAGTGTCGCATAGAGAGCAAACTACCAGTTTTCATATATCAACATGTCTGAGTTTATTAACAGCACTGTGACCTGTGAATCGTGCCATCACATGTGACGATAATTTACACTGGCCACTTTAGGAATATCTGCATTTATTAACAATTAAAGATATTTTCATTTTCTCAGAGCTATTTATATAGATAATATTACTCCAGTGTGTTTGTCTCTAGCATTTGAACTCGCTGCCCTTGATATTGTGTTTCTGTTTATCTCTGTTTATCCTTAATGACGCTTATGTTGTTGTATTCCCCAGATGGGGAGAACATCTGGTTTTGGGACCGGTCCGGTCACTTTCTCGTTAACTTAAACCTGGGAGGGGCATTGTATGGGTGAAGATCTAGAACTGATGGAAGGGGTGACGGGGCTGACCATCTAACACCATCTAATTGTCTTCAGAGACCGAAAACCAAACCCAGATTCCTCTCATTAAGGGCTCGGCTCAGTTTCTCTTCCACCAGAGCAGTGCAGTTGGAGAATTCTGCTTTAGTCAATGTGCTAACACAGGCTGGGCTCAGTGCGTAACGGCGCCCTCTCCTGGCTCTTTCAGGCGGCACCCTGAGCATCTCCAGCACGCACAGCCCCGGCTCTGTCTTCCCCACGGGGGAGACGGTGGTGCGCTACACGGCCACGGACCTCTCCGGAAACAACCGCACATGTGACCTGCTCATCAGTGTCCAGGGTGTGTTTCCCCAAGGGCTGGGTGGGGGAGGGGCTCATTTTGGGGTGTTGGAATGCAAAGATGGAACGATTTTCACGGCATCCAAATGCTCATTCCGCATTATTTCAACCCCCCTCCCCCAACACCCAACACTCTGAGTCATCACCAGAGATTCCCAGTAAAACCAGTACACGCTACCCACCCAGGGTCCACGTGTGAGCAGCCATTCCAGCCAGTCAATGGGGAGTTCTCCTGCACGGAGGAAGACGATGGCGTCAACTGTACGCTCCACTGCAAAGACGGCTACAGCTTTAGCCAACAGCGGGTGAAGAGCTACTTCTGTGCCCACAACGGGCTCTGGGACCCAGCCTACACGCCCAACCAGCCCGACTGCTCACGTGAGTGGCGGTCATTCGCTGGCGATCCTTACACATGCATCTTGGCATGAGTAGCTGTGTGTAGTTTCCTATTAAGAACGTCTTTGATGTTGCCCGGAACTCTTTCACCAGTGAATCGGATCGCCAACAATGGTTTCAAACCCTTCGACATACTCTTCAAAGCTTCCCGTTGCGATGACCCAAACCTGCTGAAGGCCTTTAGCAAGGAGTTCAGCGGCACACTAGGGGACATGGTAAGTGGACACTTTGCATGGACCACTGAGGATGTGCTAGGCAGACCTGGCTGACTCCTTTGTCTGGATTTCACAGCAAACAGCTCAAACCCTATAAATGAGCTTTGAGGGAAATATGTACATGTTGATCTCCTCTGCAGAACATCATATTTTCTTGTGTTTGTATAATCGGGCAGTTCTTGGTGTGTTGCTGCAGGTTCCTGCCTTCTGCAACTCAGACGATATCTCCTGCAAGCTCGAAATGATGTCACAGGGCCAGTGTCTGGAATACAACTATGATTACGAGAACGGATTTGCCATTGGTAAGACTAGACCCCAGTGTCTGCCTTACTTTGCTTCTGGGAGCCAGATTAACTAAACGTTTTATACGCACTCTAATTGTGTTTTGTGCTGGGCCTTTGAAGCCCGTCATTAAACCTGAGTATTCTCTGAAATCTATTATTATCAAGGGCCGTCATGCAGAACACTTGGGATAATTGTTGTTTTTTTTTGACAATGTTGTGAAGTTGAACAGATGAAAGGTTTGATGTTTAAGGTTTGTTCATTAGCTCGCTAACAACCCGCTGTGCTAATTGAAATGACTGCCTGAAGCTCGTGAGGGTGGGGGCTTCCCCTGTGCCATTCAGCTCCCTGCACTCCTGTTCCAGGGCCAGGCGGATGGGCTGGTAATTGGAGGCCCCAGGATGGGCAGGATTATTCATACCTTGACATGGGCTTCATCACCGATCGCAAACCCAGCCCTTACCAGAAGGATGACACTGCCAGCTCTCAGAGAAGCACCCCCTACAGGGCTAAGCGGCACCGCAAGCTAGTTGGACCCACCAGGGATCAGAAAATCCAGATCTTCTTCAACATCACAGGTACTATGCAGCCTTTTTCCCCAGAAATACCACAACCTGGATTTTCGGCATTGCCATTCTACTCTCTGAGGATAGATATTTCTGCATTATTATCAAACAACATAATATAGAATCTCACTGAGTCCCTCACAGCCATCCTGCTGCCTGACATCTGAAACCCCTGACTAGATGTTTCCCTCCAGCAACCATCCCGCTGCCTGCTTGGAGAAACAACTCGTTGGAGGCAACCAATCAGAAGCGGCTTCTGCGTACCCTGGAGCATCTGACCAATCGGCTGAAGAGGACACTCAGCAAACAGCCTCTGTCTACCTTCCGTGTGGACTCTGAGATGATTGTGGCCGACCCCAAATCCCTGGAAAGCCAGAAAGCCTCGCTGTTTTGCCGACCTGGCTCTGTGCTTAAAGACAGGATGTGTGGTGAGCTAGTCTGTGCTACATTGTATATGTTAATGGAAGGATGCGCGTTAGCGTCTGTGTTGATGGAAGGGATGTGTGTGCATCTCTGTGCTAAGGGAGAGGATGTGTGTTAGTCTATGTGCTGATGGAGAGGATGTGAGTTAGACTGTGCTGATGAAAATGATGTGTATTAGTCTCTGTATTGATGGTGGGGATGTGTGTTCGACTGCGCTGATGGAGAGGATGTGAATTAGACTGTGCTGATGCAGAGAATATGTGTTAGTCTCTGTGTTGGGGGAGTGAGTGTGTGTTCAGTACATACGGGCTGTTATTTTCTGAAATATAATGTGATAGATTTACCTGAAATACCAAGGACCGCTGGTGTAGTGATGTAGGGGTTTGCCAGCCTTCTACCACTTATAAGATGACCTTTAATGTGTCACTGGGACTTTCCTTCTTGTACAGTAGCTCTTCTCATCCATTCTCTCCTGCTGTACAGTCCTGTGCCCTGTTGGCACCTACTACTCCCTGGAGTTTGGCGTGTGTGAGAGCTGCTGGCGGGGCTCCTACCAGGACCTGGAGGGCCAGACGGAGTGCACGCCCTGCCCCGACGGCTCCTCCACCCCCTATTTGCACTCCCGCAGCCTGTCCGAGTGCAAAGGTAACCTTATGTAATGCCCCCTCCTCGGACTGTGGCCGGGAGCTTCCGACCCATCTGGGCCTACATGGGGCCAGCGCCTTCACGAGGCTCCTCCACATTGACCATGGCGTTGGAGACAGGGTTGACCCTTGAACCCGCATCCTTGTTGCAGAGCAGTGCAAGCCAGGCAGTTTCTCTGCCAGCGGGCTGGAGACCTGCGAGTCCTGCCCGCTGGGCCAGTACCAGCCTGGGTTCGGGTCCCGGCTCTGCCTCCCCTGTCCGGAAGAGACCTTCACGGTGAACCGGGGAGCCGTACATGTGGCTGAGTGTGGAGGTGAGTAATGGTGGGGGGGGGCAGGCAGGGTTTACAGGAAATGACATCGGCTGAGAAATAAAACCTAGGCTGACAGACACTTCCTGACAGCACTGCCCCTTTATCTAGTTTTATTGGCTGCTTCAAATTAAAAGCACATTCAGACACTGTCTGATATGATGATGTCACAGGCCACTTGCGGCTTGTCTCCTGACAGTGCCCTGCTCTCCTGGACACTTTTCCCGCACGGGCCTGTCACCCTGCTACCCCTGCCCCCGGGACTACTACCAGCCAGAGGAGGGGCGCTCCTTCTGCCTGTCCTGCCCCTTCTATGGGACCACCAGTGTGACTGGGGCGGCGTTCATTCATGACTGCTCCAGTGAGTCTTCCGAAGCCTTCCAGATGGAAGGCGCGACGCCTCTCCTCCCGTTTCGGCATGTCCTGCTGGATTCGGGAGAGTACCTTTCATATGCAAACTCTTGTGGCAGCTAAAGCATAAAATCCATGAGGTTCTGAAAGTCTTCTGGTTCCCAAACCCCTGTTTGAAGTTGAGTCTCATTCTTCTCAAAAGTAGCTTTGGCATCTTCCAAGCATGTGCCTCTACCTAGGCTTCGGATCCATCTTCCTGCCCAAGGAGCTGAGCGTGACCTCTGTCCCGGAAACAGTCCATAAGAATTACCTGGCCAGCAGCCAGGTGTGTCACTTCCTGTCAGCTACTCTTAGACCTTGTACATTACATATTAAGTATATAACCAGTAGAGCACCAGTGAAGCAGACCACTTTACGGATTGTATTTGCTGGATTTATAAGGCATCCTCGGCAGTCCATCGCCGTGAATGACTGGTGCTTTCCTTTTCAGCTGTTCCATGAGTGCTTCCTTAATCCCTGTCAGAATGAGGGCACGTGCGAGGAGGTGGGAATTGGATATGTGTGCTCCTGCCTTCCAGGATTCACAGGTAACTGTGATGATCCAGGGCTGCTGACAAATGTTTTCCGGGGGGGTACACCCACGTATGTATAAGGACTTGAGGAATTGACTTGGAATGTGAAGACGTGCAATGTGAAGCTTCGTGTAGCAGGAGCTCAAAGGCGTGGAATGTGAAGCTTCTTGCAGCAGGAGCTCAAAGGCGTGGAATGTGAAGCTTCTTGCAGCAGGAGCTCAAAGGCGTGGATTGTGAAGCTTTGTGTAGCAGGAGCTCAAAGGCGTGGATTGTGAAGCTTTGTGTAGCAGGAGCTCATCGCTTCGTACCGGAAAGGCCCGTGGGCAGTAGGGTGGGTGGCACTGTAAGGAGAATGAGACTTTCTCTCTCTTGCAGGGTCCAAATGTGAGAAGGACATTGATGAGTGCGACTCGGCCCCCTGCCAAAATGGCGGGCACTGCAGAGATGGCATAGGGGACTTTCAGTGCCAGTGCCAGGCCGGCTATGTAGGTATGTCCATATAAGGGTCCTCACGGCCTTTCCCTTCTCATCATACATCTTTGAGATGTTAGCGCAACATGACAGGGTTGACTTGGCTCACCTTCTCCTCGGCACAGATGTGTGGATGGATCATCATTGGCTAATGTGGGGATGGATGCTTTTGCCCACAGTTTTAATGATGCATGGATGGACAGTACTGGTTTGTTAATCCCCCTGTTGGTGTGCTTAGGTACCCTCTGTGAAGTGGAGGTCAATGAGTGCAGCTCCTCCCCCTGCCTGAATGATGGCCACTGTGTGGATGAGATCAACCACTATGTCTGCAGCTGCCCGCTTGGGTTCACAGGTAAGAAATAGACTCCACCCAGCTGGCTGTGACTGGCTACAGAACGTTCATGGACACACATGAGAAGTTTGACCGCTCTTGGCCAAAATGCGTACGTCAAAAAGAGGTGATTGATTCACATCTCAGTACAGGAACTGTAAACATACTTTTGCTAATGTTGCTGTTGCTAGCGTGTGATAAAATGTCGATTTGAGGTCTTTGTTAATAAGAAGACAAACGATAATATGAACCAGTCCAAATGGTATTTTGCACTTGTGTTTTTATTGAAAGGGGTCCACTGTGAGCTGGAGATAGACGAATGCTTGTCGAACCCGTGCCTGAACAGGGGTGTCTGTGAGGACCTAGCAGGGGCCTACGCCTGCACCTGTGCCCAGGGATTCGCCGGTGACAGCTGTGAGGTCAATGTGAATGAGTGCAGCAGTGCCCCCTGCCTGAATGGAGGGACCTGCTCAGATGGGGTCAACAGCTTCATGTAAGTGTTCACCTGGTCTACTTAGCAGGTAATCCAGTTACCATAGCATGTGTCTGTCTGTGAACAGGGTTCATGCTATTGGGTTATCTGTCTACCCAGCCTGTGTAATTTGTATGCCGTATTCCATACAGGACTGCATGTATAACCATATATGAGGTTGATGGTGATGCCAGGAAGGATCCATTCACTGTGTCCATGAAGCCTGGGGTGTTTTACATACACTGCACAATACAGCTATTCGCTCAGGGGTTAAATGTATGGACCTTTAACCGCAACTGCTAAACTTAAAATATCCATGTCTAAAAACTGTCAGGAGCACTAGGTTTCTGAATGACTATTTCTGATTGGTGCAGATGGTTATATGGGTGGATGGATGGATGGATGGATGGTCGGTCAGGTCTCTTTGCATAGAATCCCCCTCTCTGTGTAACACTGATATCCATGGCCCAGGTGTGAATGCCCAGCCGGCTACACTGGCATGGTGTGCCAGGTGGACGTGGACGAATGTGCCCCAGGCCCCTGCCTGAACGGGGCCACCTGCCAGGACAGCCCGGGCTCCTTCCACTGCATCTGCCGCCCAGGGTTCAATGGAAGCAGGTGTGAGACAGGTATAGACGACAGAGCAGGGGGGAGCCCTATTGGCCTGCTGTTTCCAGGGCGACCGAGCAGGGTTAATGTGTCGGTGTGATAGGACGGCCTTTTTAGATGGAGGTATTATCCTGTGGAGAGAGGCTTTATGTGTTGCTTAAATATATATTTAAAGGAATGAGCTTCAAAGTTATGTAATTTTGCATAACATCCGATCCCCCATCCAATTCACCACTGCTCTGAGGCCACTCGCTTTGAGGTCACTCGTTCTGAGGTCACTACCTCTGCTGTTTTTGCATAAGGCTCTTTCACCCCCCCAGAAATGTCCTCCTCCTTTAACCTGGACTTTGAGGTGTCTGGTATCCATGGTTATGTCCTGCTGGACGGCGTCCTGCCCCCCCTGACGGCCATTACCTGTACCTTCTGGATGAAGTCGTCGGACAGCACCAACTACGGGACGCCCATCTCCTATGCCGTGGAAGATGGGAGTGACAACACCTTCCTGCTGACCGACTATAACGGGTGAACTCCCGGTCCCCGTAAATGGGGAATTCCTCATCAAATTGCCCCAAAACATTGTCACATCTAGATGGAATAGTGATAGTATGAATCTTAATGTAAAGCAGTCATCTCTGGCTTCAATGGCTGTCTGTTAACCCCCATAAGGTTAGGTTTCAAGATTCAAAAACTCAAGATTCAAAGCGTTTATTGTCATATGCACAGTACAAAAGTGCATTAAAAAGCCGAGGCACAATATAATAGAAAAAATATAAAATAAATATTTTGAAGTGTAATGTGCAACAGAGCTTTATGTGCAAAAATTACAGTATGAGGCAGTATAATAGTATGGTATGGTAGTATAGTAGTATGAGGTCCACATTGTATGAGGTGGTATAGTAGTATGATGTAAACAAGCACTGATTGCCTCTTTAACTATTTCATTGTTTTTGTTGACTTTATTTCCTGGATCTTGACTTTGTCCCCAACCCAACAAAAAAGTTCAGATAGTTAAGGAACAACTCCTATCCTGGAATATGATCACCTACACAGCTTGTGCTACTCATGCTGGTTTGCTGTAACGAAGCTTGAATGTTTGCTTGTAAGTGTCAGCCGGTCCTCTGAATGACAGCGCTTTCTGTTCAGCTGGGTTCTGTACATCAACGGCAAGGAGCGCATCACGGACTGCCCAGCTGTCAACGACGGACACTGGCATCACATTGGTGTGTCCTGGCGCAGTGTGGATGGTGACTGGAAGGTCTACATCGACGGGAACCTGTCAGACGGGGGGAAGAACCTGTCGGTCGGTGCCACCATCCCAGGTTGGCGTTACATCAACATCTGGGCCGGTATTCTAAGCTTGACGGAATACACCAAATGAGGAATAAACATAGAGGGATTAATGCAGATTGACGGACCCCAAGTGTCTGAGAGTGATTAACTCAGAGTGATACAATCAAAGAATGATTAACATAGAGGGATTAACCTAGAGAGACTGACCCAGAGTGATAAACCCAGAGTGACTGACCCGGAGTAATTAATCCAGAGTGACTGACCCGGCGTGATTAAACCGTAGTGACTGACCGAGAGTGATTAATCCAGAAAGACTGACCCGGAGTGATTAACCCAGAGTGACTGACCCAGAGTGATTAATTCAGAGAGACTGACCCGGAGTGATTAACCCAGTGACTGACCCAGAGTGTTTAACCCAGAGTGACTGACCCAGAGTGACTGACCTAGAGTGATTAATCCAGAGAGACTGACCCGGAGTGATTAACCCAGAGTGACTGACCCAGAGTGTTTAACCGAGAGTGATTAATCCGGAGAGGCTGACCTGGAGTGATTAACCCACGGCCAATCAATGAGATTGTATGGTCTTGTTTCCTTACATTATTACATTATTATACTGTGCTGATTTAATTAGTGTCCTGTTGGGAAGAGATTAAATCAGAGAGATAAACAAACATGGTTAGTTTCCCAGTCAAGGATTAAGCCTAAACCTAGACTAGCTTTGGTGAATCTCCATTGAAACAGCAATTTAGTTCAAAACTAGTCTTAATCCTTGTTTGTGAAACCGGCCCACAGTGATTAACCCAGAGTGATTAACCTTGAGTGATTAACCAAGAGGGGTAAACTCAGAGGGCCGGTTTCCCGAACAAGGATTAAGACTAGCCTTGGACTAAATTTAACCCACGGGCCAATCAATGACATTGGATGGTCTTGTTTCCTTACATTATTACATTATTATACTATGCTAATTTAATTAGTGCCCTGTTGGGAAGAGATTAGTCTTAATCCTTAATATTGGTTCAGGCTAAATCCTTGACTGGGAAACTGGCCAAGAATGATTAACCCAGAGTCAATCATTCACTTTGGAAGGTTTCATTTCATTTTCTTGCATTATTTTATTATACTGGGATCCCCTATATTTGTAATGTGTTACCAGTCTGGGATTATTTGTGGTCAATTCTGGGTCAGATTTATGAGCACCTTACCAGGATCTCATGGGAATCATTTCGTCTCGCCACTGCAGGTGGGGGGGCACTGGTGCTGGGCCAGGACCAAGACCAGAGGGGCAAGGGCTTCAACCCAGTGGAGTCATTTGTGGGCTCCCTCAGCCAGCTGAACCTGTGGGACCATGTCCTCACAGCCCAGCAAGTAATTCTGACACTGCAAGGCTTGTTCTCGCCACTCAGAGCCGATACGCCCTGTCATTACGTGACTGAAAGACAAGCGTTCCCTGTACCCTGTCATACTGTGCTACCTCCCAGCCTGTCTGTCTCTGCTCTTCCTCACCGCAGAAACAAGCGAGCGAGTTTGACGTCTCCCACATGATGCCATACCGCATGCCTTTTAGCGTGACACTCTATACTTCACCCAGGATCGCCTTAATCTCCTGTGGTGTGGCAGGGAGAGGGCCTCAGCGCCGCCAGCAGGCCGAGCCCCAGCTCAGTGCTTGGGACAGCTTCAGTCACTTTTAAACCGAAGGGATTCTGATAATGACTTCATGAGAAGCAGAAACGCACAAGCGTAGTAAGGAAAAGCCCCTTCTAGCAAGACTGAGCCACACTTTAAATGAAACCTACTGTCAAATAGCTGAGCTGATAAAGAACGCAATAAATCAGAACTGTATTACACTATCAACTATGGAAACTCCATACAGACTGAGGGGAGGAGATCAAATCTGTGACTCGGAAGGTATGAGGCTGTAGTGCTCCCCCTTGAGGCATCAAGTGAAAACGTGATTTCAGACACACCAAAGTTAGCAAAATGAAGGTTAAATGTTTTTAACACCCTTCGAAAGCAGACTTGTCTGTCATAGGCTGAATCAAAGCCCCTCTCTCCTCTCACCTTTACAGGTCTCACTCTATAATTAGAAGTATCTGTGGCTGGTTAACAAGGGTGTCTGTGTGCTCGGTACATCTGTACATGTGCCGCCTTGCTCCTATATACAGTAGATAATCACTCAGCACTCCTGTGCTGCAGGTGAAGGCTCTGGCCACCAGCTGCCCTGAGGACCTGCGAAGAGGCAACGTCTTGGCATGGTCGGATTTCCTTAAAGGGGTCATCGGCAGGGCCAAATCTACAGCTAAAAGCACCTTTTGTGCAGGTAGAGACTTGCTCATACACACTGGTACTGTATCACATTACAGATATGCTTATACTCACTAACACGGTATCATGCTATAGATAGGCTTATACTCACTGATACTGTATCACGCTACAGATATGCCTACATAATGCATCACATTACCTTTATGTGTTTGTAACTGTAACCATTTATATGAATATAAATTTAAATGTGCTTACATTTAAAGCATGTAAGTTTACGAAGGTTTTATTATTATTTTCTGGGTAAAATTAAATGATCTGACAAAACTGCAAACCCCAAAATATTTTTGTGCATTTTGGCATCAGATTGCCCCCTGCTGGAAAATGCTATCCCTCACCTTCGTGCCTCAAGACCAACAGTGATCCCAGGCTCCCAGCTGCAGGTCTACTGCGATCCCGGCTTTTACCTGGTGGGGGAGTCGGAGCTGCGGTGCCACAACAAGGGAGCGTGGAGTCACCCTCTGCCACACTGCGAAAGTAAGCATGGCTACCGTTAGGGAGGCGGGAAGGATTGGGGATAACAGGCATATACATTCCTGAAGGTGAGCAGCACCTCACAATGGAACCACATTAGTGACTCATTTTTGAGAAAAACTACCAGGAAATCTACCGCAGTACTGAAGGCATCCAGAACCCATCTCTGACGTGTGTGTGTGCTGATTAATAAAGACCATTACAGTACTGTTAGACAGAGTGCAGATTGGGATTGCCAAGAAATCCAGCATAAGTGTTTACAGTAAGGGATGAGTGCTATTAACCTGTTAACCCACTATGCAGTGGGGCGAGCCAAATGGATCCAATCGGCGAAACCCTTTGTGCTGGTTTTATGCAGGTCCACTTCAGGCAAATTGAGAGGCTCAGTTTTCCTTATTTTTTCCAAGATTAATGTATCATATATACTCCGTGAATGTGTTTGCTAAGCATTAACCCCCACTTGCCCCCGACACCCACACACCTGCCCCCGACACTGTTGATATTTTACAGGGGTGGACTGTGGGCCCCCACCATATCTGGAACATGGCCTGTACACCGGGGATGATTTTCATGCTGGCAGCACTGTAACCTACCGCTGCAGTTCTGGTTTCTACCTGCTGGGGGACCCCAGAATGCTGTGCGCTAACAATGGGACCTGGACTGGCAACCTACCGGCATGCCTGGGTGGGGAGCTCTCACCCGATTTGAATCACCCTCAGCAGATTAGTGCTTACACTGCATCACTATCTGATAATGGTCTTTACATGCTTAGGCTTACAGTCAGCTTGCATGATATTCACATACTTTGAGCTGGTTCGGCGATTACCACTGTCCTGATTGTACGTTTGATTGGCTCTCCCACGGCGATGGGGGGGGGGGGGGGGGGGGGGGGGGGGGGCGGGGGGGGGGGGGGGGGGGGGGGGGGGGGGGGGGGGGGGGGGGGG
>JABFDZ020000016.1:16188895-16202469 GCA_019775955.2 Pollimyrus isidori
CTGGCCTGTGAGGAGAGATGGTGGATGTCTGGCCTGTGAGGAGAGATGGTGGATGCCTGGCCTGTGAGGAGAGATGGCGGATGTCTGGCCTGTGAGGAGAGATGGCGGATGCCTGGCCTGTGAGGAGAGATGGCGGAGGCCTGGCCTGTGAGGAGAGATGGTGGATGTCTGGCCTGTGAGGAGAGATGGTGGATGCCTGGCCTGTGAGGAGAGATGGTGGATGTCTGGCCTGTGAGGAGAGATGGTGGATGTCTGGCCTGTGAGGAGAGATGGTGGATGTTTGACCTGTGAGGAGAGATGGTGGATGTCTGGCCTGTGAGGAGAGATGGTGGATGTCTGACCTGTGAGGAGACAGGTAGCTGTGATTCTGTGTAACTGGAAGTTGGTCTCAAGACTGCAGGGTCCTGCAGACGTGTCCTGTGAGGCTTCCGGAGAATGGAGCACACCGGTGCCACAGTGCACCGAGGTTAATTGTGGTGAGCCACCTACGCTGCTGGACGCCACAGCCGTGGGCAGCAATTTCACCTTGGGGAGTCAGGTGCATTACATCTGTAAGGAAGGGTAAGAACTCTGCTCTTTATGATATTACCTTACAGTCTGGTGACCTGCTGTCATTCTAGTGGCCTAATGCCATCTGCCCCCTGTCTCAACCCACAGATACACACTGCTGGGACCACAGACCTGCGAGTGCCTGCCTACCGGCCTGTGGAGTCAAAGTTCTGCCCAGTGTGTGCCCCGTTCCTGTGGGCCCCCTCCCCCTGTAGACCACGCCCTATACCAGCAGTCCGGCCATCAGCTCTTTGGAGACACATCTATATACTTCTGCAAAGATGGCTATACCGCCGGCAACAACTCCAAGGTTCTCTGCAATGCCCAGGGCCAGTGGGTGCCACCCGAGGGGCGCGAGATGCCGAGCTGCATCGCCAACTTCTGCCAGCGCCCGCCAGACCTGCCCCACGCCATCCTGGACTCAGTCTCCTCCAGCCGGCTGAACAAGTATGTGAGCAACACAGAGGTCAGCTACAAGTGTGAGGAGGGCTTCACGCTCAACACCACAGCCACACTGAGGTGCATGCTGGGAGGGGAATGGGTGCCTCCCCCTTCCGACATCAGCTGCGTGCCTGTGCGCTGCTCGAAACCTGAGTCCATCGCCCGGGGGTACGTAAGCGGCACCAACTACAGCTTTGGGGCCATGGTGGCATACAGCTGTGACAAGGGCTTCATGATCGATGGGGAGAAAAGGAGGACCTGTCAAGCAAATGGCGAGTGGGGTGGGGCTCTGCCTTCTTGCCAGCCTGTGTCCTGTATTAACCCCCCTCAAGTGACGAACGGCTCCATCAAGGTAATCATTTTTTCAGACAGAGCGTATGAATATTCTCATGAGATCCAGCACTTCATTTTTCTCCTTTGTAAAAGATGTTATGATTTTCTCATATCTCATACTACACATGCCACTCTGTTAAGTCCTGTTGTTCCTTAATGTTCCGTCACATGTGTATTGCTGTAACCTTGCCAACGTTCCCGTTACTTAAATATTTTGACCAGTATCAAAAGGATTTTTTTCCTTGGATCTCAGGAAGGCATTAAGCAGAGGTAGATTTACTAGGAGTTGGGGATAACTGCCTCTGTTTGGTCATTTAATTACGATGTCTTGTGGTCCACAGACTAAAAGCCGCTTCGTGTTCAACAGCAGAGTGACATACGCCTGTGACCCCGGGTACGAGTTGATGGGCAATCCGGATATCACGTGCCAGGCCAACAAGCAGTGGACTAAAGAGCCATCTTGTGTCCTTCTCACGTGCAAGGACCCTCCCGATGTCCCCCATGGGAGATATGAGGCTGGGATCTTCAAGGTGGGGAGCAAGGTGAAGTACGACTGTGATGATGGCTACGAGCTGATTGGAGATGCGATCTGGACCTGTTTGAAGGATGGCAAGTGGGATAAGAATCAGGCTCCCCAGTGCAAGCCGGTCCAGTGCCCAGAGCCTCCCCTGGAGGAGAACCACCTGGTCCTGAAGAGCCTCGACTCAGATTCACGTACCATCCAGCTCTCTTGCGAGGATGGCTACGTCCTGTATGGCGCCCAGGTCCTTCGCTGCACTCAGACACAGGAGTGGAATGACACCTTCCCCATTTGCACACAGGTTTTCTGTGGGCTTCCCCCAAAGGTATCTTATGGGGACCCCATATCCACAGCCACAAGCTACGGGAGTGTGGTGACTTACTCCTGCATGGATGGCTTCAGTCTGAGGAAGGAGAGCTCAGTGCAGTGCCGGGCGGATGGTCAGTGGAGTGAGCCGCTGCCAGAATGCAGTCCAGTGGAGTGCCCACAGCCACCAGAAATACCCAACGGTATCGTGGACGTTCAAGGCCTCATGTACCTGAGCCCAGCTATATACAGTTGTAAACCTGGATACAACCTTCAGGGGAATTCCACAGTGCTGTGTGGCCCGGACGGCTTCTGGATGGGGGCCACACCTCTCTGTAGGCCCGTGGAGTGCGGCCCGCCCAAGGAAATTGCCAATGGCATGGTCTCATACTCACAGCTCCAATTTGGCCACACCATTACCTACACATGCAACAGGGGCTTTCAGCTGGAGGGGCCCGAGACATTGAACTGCCTAGAGACAGGTGAGTGGGGCAAGGAGATCCCTGTGTGCGTGCAGGTCTACTGCACACCTCCCGAGCCCATCCCCAATGGTTTCCTGGAAGGTCGCGAGCACAAGTTTGGCGTCACCATCTTCTACAGCTGCTTCCCTGGATTCCAGCTCGAGGGCCAGAACTACCTGACCTGCGAGGAGTCTGGCTGGTCCAGCCCGCCCCCCTCGTGCGTGCTGGTGGACTGCGGCCTGCCCCCGCATATCGACTTCGGGGAGTATGTCAAAGTTGCGGATTCCACCGCCTACCACGGGGGAGCCGATTACGGTTTAGCTGGGTCCTTATCCCAGACCGACACCAACTTTCTGCATGGCGCGATGGTGGAGTACCGGTGCCAGCCAGGGTACGAGCTGGTCGGCGTGTCCGAACTCATGTGCAAGGAGGACGGGGCGTGGAATGGAACAGCCCCCGTCTGCCTCCCAGCTGAGTGTGAACCCCCGGAGAACCCCGAACACGGTTCTATCACTATCACAGACGTGGCTTTGGGTGGTTTGGTACAGTATAGCTGCGACAAGGGCTATGAGCTGGTGGGTCAGACCATCCGCCAGTGTGTCTCGGGGCGGCGTTGGAGTGATAGCGCCCCAAGCTGTAGTCCGGTCTCATGCAGACACCCAGGAGAAGTTGCTGACGGTTCTGTCCAAGGAGACTCTTTCTTGTATCCCAGTGTTGTCCACTATAGTTGCTGGCCAGGATTTGTCCTGCTGGGTAGCAAGAGCAGCACTTGCCAGGCTGACGGACGCTGGAGCAGTGAGACCCCCCAGTGTGTCCCCGTGTCATGTGGCCCCCTGTTGGTATCAGATAATATCACAGTGGAAGGGACTGAGTACACTTTTAATAAACAGCTGGTGTTCAGCTGCAAACCCGGGTTTGTCCTGCTGGGTGCATCTAACAGTGTTTGTTTAGCTGATGGTAGCTGGAGCCATTCAAGTCCCCAGTGTCTTCCGGCATTTTGTGGGAGACCTCCGGTTGGCCCAAATAGCCATTTGATTGGCTCTGATTTTGGGTTCAACGGCAAAGTGAATTACACTTGTGATGAGGGCTATACCCTGATAGGGAAGCCTGTGCTTTTGTGTCAGGGAAATGGAATATGGGATGCCCCGCCTCCCCAATGCACTATTGTGTCATGTGACCCTCCGGAGGACATCAGCCATGGATTCTTCAATGGGTCCAGCTTTAATTTTGGAGATGTGGTGGAAATCGTGTGCTTTCCGGGGTACGAGGCTGTGGGGAACCCCTTCTTGCAGTGCTCAGCTAGGGGGACCTGGGTAGGCGCCATGCCCCGATGCCAGGCCTGCATGTGCGACCCTCCTGTCCTTAAGTTTGGGGCAGTGCTGGGCCAGGAGCACAACTGTGGGGATCAGGTCAGGTTTATCTGTGATGCGGGCTACAGGCTGCTGGGCCCTGCCAATGCCACCTGCGAGACGGGTAGGGTTTGGAGCCCAGGGGTACCAGTCTGCACAAGAGGGAGATGTTCTGCCCCACCCCCGACAGTGCTCAACGCTGTTCTGCAAGGGAGCAGCGCCACCTACCCGGACATGGTAACCTACAGATGCATGCCTGGGTACCAGATGGCCCACTATACCCCCGTCACCTGCACTGGGACTGGAGGGTGGAGCAAGCCTACCTTCTCTTGTTCGCCTGTGTCGTGTGGGCCACCACCTATCATCCCAAATGCGGAGGTCATCGGAGACAAGTTCACCTTTGGGAGCCAAGTGCAGTACAGGTAAGGTAAGAGCCTCAACTCTAGTAGGGAGTGGCTAGCCCACTAACTGGAAAATAACATGGCTAAATCACAGTTGCTAACTCACAGTTGTCAGGTAGCATGACTAATACACTGGATAATACAGTCATGCCAAAAAAATATGTTTTGGGTTCCCCCTAGTGGGGGCATTGAGATTCCCGCATTTGCTGTCTGGACCAGCCTGTTCCTTCATGTGGGATGGGTAGATGGCTGCGTTACTCCTCATTACTCTACAGTGACACCTGCTGGCAGCTGAGTGACATGCATTTCTTCTACACTTTTCAGTCAATACAGTGAAGTGGATTCTGAGCCTCACCTCGGGCATAGTGTGATTAATCAGCATTAATTGGCTATTCCAAACTGGGTGGAAGATTAATCAAACTCTAATCTTTGACTTATCAAACAGTTTTAAAAGTTACATTTTCAGCGTGGGCATCTGTAATTCAGGGTTCCTAAGAAGTATGGAAAAGTGTGGAATTTGATTTCAGTGTTTTATAAATCTGGATAACCATGGGAAAAGGGAATAAAGTATGGAAACATTTTTGGTATTTTCACCTTCTTGAAACAAATTGGCCTACTATGTATTTTAAACGTCTGAATTTTCTTATTAATGTTTTTGATGAAATCGCTATTGAGGCTTATTGTCTGCAGCAGAATGCACGTGGGGTAGACACTGAAGAGTAATGACCCAAACGATGGACTTTGTGTGGGGTGTATGGCTGACATATCTCCAGCAAGAAATGCTGATACAGGCTACTCTGCCAATTATGATGGATTTCCCCTGCTTGGCTTTCCAACCCTGAAAGAATGACAGCATGGTTGAGGATCTCGAATGTGAACAGAATGCAAAATGCAACGTATGTGTAAAGTCGCTTGAAGATGTGAAAATTACGTCTCGGCCTGGCTTGTCCATCAGAATTTACCACGGTGTTAGCCCTGCTTTTTATAGCCTGGAAATTTTTAAACGGAAATGTGCAGGATCCGTGGTAGTGAAATGTTTCGGCTCGTTCTGCAGGTGCCAGGAAGGCTACCACCTAAGCAGCCCGGGGGATGCCCTGAGCTGCCTGGGTGACGGCTCCTGGTCCCCGATCAGCGTGCGCTGCACGCCAGCGCCCTGTGCCCTGCCCCATAACCTGACGCGCGTTCTCGTCTTGGGCGAGGACCTCACTCCCGTCGGGAGCACGGTCACCCTGTCCTGCGAGGAAGGCTTTCAGCTCCAGGGCCCGGGGACGTCTGAATGTCAGGCACGTGAGCGTTATTTTAAACTCTAGGCCTCTGTGTCAAATGGTCACAGAAGGTCAACTGGCTGTTTCTCGACGCAGTATGGTGGCCGCTGGTCTCCGGAATTCTCTGCGCAGTGGTGTGAGCCGATCAGCTGTGGAGAGCCTCCCCGCCCTCTAAACGGCCACGTCAACGGTGACAGCTTCAGCTACGGGGACACTGTCAACTACAGGTGTCTGCCTGGCTTCGGAATACAGGTACAGGGTATTAAGATGTCGTTATAGAGCAGACACTTCATTCCAAAGCAGCACACTACGGAAAGCGCAGTCAGAGTCCCTGAAACCATTGGGGCGTAAGGGCCTTGCTCTGGGTCGCGACCTTTAGATCACAGGCCCAGCGGCCTGACCTGCTGAGTCATAGAGTAGCATTAATCTAGGATTAGCCTGTAGCTGGGCTCATCTAAGCCTGAGGTCTTTGGTCTGCGGTCTTGATGATGGTAGTCTCGGTCAGAAGTGGCTTCCTTCCAGACAAGACCTACAGGCCAAGAAAGACTCCCTTACTTCAGCACCAAGCCTCAGACAGAGGTGTGTAGTTCAGGTCCAGAAAGTGCAAATCCAGACCAAGGTTTTGGTTCAACCAACCAGATGAGCATTAAGAGTCACAGTCACTCAGCTGGTTGGGTGAAACAAAACCATGGTTTGAATTTGTACTTTCTGGACTTGATCTTTCCCCCTTTTCCCTCAGATCCCGTGCATCACATAAAATAAGTACGCATTTGCGCTTTTACAAACAATTGATTGTTGCACGTATTGTCAGTAAGTCACAGAATGTTGTGCACCTTTGTGCCCTGCAGGGGGAGGTCTTTCAGACGTGCCAGAGCGATGGCTCGTGGAGCGGCATGCGTCCCGTGTGTGAGGGTAAGATGCACAACTGTGCTTGTTACTTCTTCTGTGAGTACCTGTGCTAGTGTGCGCGTGATTGTTCATACACACGTGCCCATATGAAAATGAGTCTGTCAGACACTCACCGCAGAACTTCTTGCTTGTTGTGAGGTATGTTAAACATGACATGGGTGTTTTCTCCTTTTTATTTTACAAGCCGTTTCCTGCGGAGCCCCCCCAGTGGTGGAGGGCGCGGTTGCCATGGCTTCTGGTGAGACATACCAGAGCAATGTCAGTTATGTGTGCAACTCAGGGCTGCGTCTGGTTGGCCCACAGAACCTCACCTGCCTGTCCAACAGAACATGGAGCCTACCAACGCCAAAGTGTGAAGGTATAGGTATTGTGCAATAACACACTCGGTATCAAATTATGGTTTATGTGTAATACAGTTATCTCCCTCTAAACATGCACTCAAATCTGTCTCCAGAACTACCTCAAGGACTGACAAGAGGTGCATTCTTAGATTCTGTCCACCGCTGTCGTGCTGAGCGGTTGTTTTTGCAGGCAGCCTTCCCTTTAGCTTTCCCAAGCCTGGCCATTCACCTCTGACCCCTTTCATTAACACCCTGCATTCTCCCACAGACCTCTCCCTGGCTGGATGTTTTTTGTTCATCACACTGTTCTCTGTAACATAAACACACTGCAGTTCATCAAAATGTCAGGAGGGCGGCTGATTCTGAGACGTTGGCTGGATCCGCCTGATCTGGCACCGACAGTCACACCATGTTTAAAATCCTCTATATAATTCAACTTAGCCATTATAATATTTAGCCAAACAGTGAATGGAGCAGATTCTTACAGGAACAGGCTGTTTGCATTAGCAAGCAGCTACACCTAATAAAGTATCTATCTGTGTATAAACTGACCCACCAGAATCTCTCTCTGCTTGTCACAGCCACTGTGGGCTGTGAGGACCCCACAGAACTGCTTCATGGGAAGCTGCTGGTGCACAACTTCAGCACTGGGCGCACCATTGAGTTCCAGTGTGACAAGGGCTACACCCTCCAGGGGGAGCCCCTGCTCCTCTGCCTGGCCAATGGCTCGTGGGATTCCCCGTTCCCCACCTGCACACGTATGTCCCGTATGACCTCATTAGCATAATAAAGGCTGCATGCGAGAATCCCATTGGCAGCTTGGGATGTGTGCGTGAGTATGAGTATGTGGTTATGTATGTGTCACATTGTGGGGATATTATTTCAGTCCCCGGAAGAGGAAACTCCATATAATAAAAATGCAATCAAAAAAACTAAAAGAATTAAAAGTATTTCACACCCTTGTGGAAATTAATTGAAACAAGTATGACTTCTTTTACAATCTGACTCTCAGTTTAATTCCAGAAACCCATCAATATGCCCCCATTACACACTCTTTCAATGTGTTAGGGTTACATCATCGCATGTCGGTAATTTCATCATTGTTACATTTTCTCACGGGTCAGGCATCTTTCGGCATGATCTAGCCCTGTGGCTTATGTCGTAAAATGGGGAGGGATTTCATAAACAAAAAGAAAATCAAGGTACTTGACTACATTGGAATCGCTCTGGATTGAAACCCTATACAGAATCTGTGGTCAATCTTCAAGCACTGCCTTCGTGGGATGGACTGTACTACAAAAGATAAGCATATTCAAGACTTATTTTCGCACTGGTGTCTTAAAGGTTAGGGAAGCACACTTGGAATTGAAAGATTGCTGGTTCGAATCCCCACCAGCAAGGCACTCCTGAGGTACCCTGAGCAAGGTACTGCCCCCAAGCACTGCTCCCCGGGTGCTGAATTAGCTGCCCCCTGTTATGTCACAATATCATATTATGGATTAAAGGCAGAGGACACTGTGGTGTGTCAACAATGACCACTGATCACCTAAAAAACTAAAATTTAAGTATGGTACTGGGACCCTAAGATCATCAGAGACTGCTCAGAATTGGTGGATTCTACACCAAATTACATCCAAATGCTACTACAAAAATGATGAGGTTATATTATATACTGAATTGTTGGTATGTTCAACTTTAAATTAATTTGCACAAGGGTGTATTTTGTTTGGTTTGGCTACTTATGTATATCATGTATACATTACACTATGAGGAACAAAATGTGTTATTTTAAGGTTGTAGGGACCATTTTTTTCCATTCCCACAAGGTGAAACCCAAATTTTATAAAAATCTGTCACTGCAATCAAAAAACTAAAAATGCCAACAGGCTTGTATTGTGTTTGGTTACTTGTGGTTAAGCTTAGGGCTGGGCTGGGGATAAGGTTGTCGTTGTTGGCTTTAGGGTTTTGCCTATAGAGATGAATGGATGGTCCCAATCGATATGAATGCAATGTGTTTGTGCACGCACGCGCGCACGCGTGTGTGTGTGTGTGTGTGTGTGTGTGTGTGTGTGTGTGTGTGTGTGTGTGTGTGTGTGTGAAATGTGCACTCTACTCCCTTGGAAGTTCCTCTGCCCTGTCCCCTTACTAGGATAGGATCCAGTCCCCCCCCTTTACCCTGTACTGGACAAGTGCCTTGAACATGTGTAGATGATTGTGATGTTTACTTGTCACAAAACATGGACCTTGTCGTAAATCACATCTCACATTTCTAAATCTGAGCTGTCATCCTTAACCCCGAACATCTCGGACTGCTAACACCAACACTGCCTCTTGTCTCGGAAGCACATGGTTTTGTGCAGGTCTTAGAAACAAAAAGGGACATTTCATCATAAGGTGACCACTGCTTCAGAGAGTCCATGACGATGGTACCACAAGGTGCCCACACCCTGGTACATGGTCATGTGACCCCTGATTCCCCTGCTCCCGCAGCCAAGCCCTGCCCCTCCCCCCCCGGGCTGCTCGACCCGAGCGCTAACGCCTCAGGAAGGGTCTTCTTTGTGGGGGAGACGGTGTCGGTCAGCTGCCCAAAAGGCCACCAGACCCAGGTTTCTGTCACCATCACCTGTAGGAGTGACCAGACGTGGGCCCCCACTGGGGCTCTGTGTGAGAGTGAGTAGCCTTTTTGGGGAGGGGGGGAGGAATGGGGGGTGATATGGTGTTTATGGGTAATAGTGATGAGAGGGGCCTCTGCATGCTAGTTGTGTCGTGTTGGTATTGTGTAGAGGTTGTGTGCCTGTGGAGTATTACATTTGGGGGGGGGAGGCAGAGGGGGGAATGGCTGCTGGGCTGAAAACAGGGGAGCACAAAAAAGTGTGACGGGTGTGCACTTCCTGCAAGGAGACTGATGTGTGATAGTTTGTGCAAGCATCTCATCTCTGAAGGTTGTGCTCAGTAAAGACAGACCTCCGCTGAAATACATTTACTGTACGTCTGTGTCTCTGATCAGAGATATCGCTTTACTGAATGGGAATCTTTATCGAACGAGAAGTCCGGCTTGTGGGCTCGTACTAGATGAGCCCTTTCACTCTGGGATTCTGTAAACCCCGCAGCACTTTCAATAGGGTTCGGGGTGTCGTTTAAATTAAGAGTCAGTCTTCGCTGGGGTGATTAAAAAGAAGTTTTCCGTGTTTCACTCACCCTTGGGGTGGCGCTGTGAGGTCAGTAAGACTCGGCAGACCTTCCTCTTTCTTCTCTTCCCTTTTTGCATGGCGGGTGTAACTTCTGTGTTTTAGTGACTTTGAGTGGCCTTGTTTTTCCACGGAACCACAGAGAGTGATTGTATGGTCTGTTGTGTCTAACCCTAACCAAGGCTTCATAAGGCGGCATTATCCCTGTCTCCACTGCAGAGGTGCGTAGTTCAGGTCCAGGAAGTATAAATCCAGACCAAGGTTTTGTTTCAACCAATCATCTGAATAACTCTGTGACTGTGACGCTTTATGCTCAACCGGTTGGTAGAAACAAAATCTTGGTCTGGATTTTCACTTTTTGGACTTGAACTATCCACCTCTGCTTCCCTATAACTGGCTTTAAACTTTGATTCTTTTTGCAGGTATGTGCAACTAGGTGTGCTGTCTGTTTGCTCGTGCTAGTGTGTGTGTGTCCCTGCATGACGTGGGGCCTGTACTACGAAGTGGGGTTACTGGCTTATCGGGGTAGCTTGTTGGATTTAAGGTAGTCTGGGCAAAATGTAAGTGAACGAATATTAAGTCCATTTAATACTGTGGTACCTTAAATCCATAAAGTTACCCCGATAAGCCAGTAACCCTGCTTCAAAGTACAGGCCACTGATCTCCAATAAGCTATTCTGTACATTCAGTTACCCCACAAAATAACTAAATTGCTTTACTTGCCAGTTTGAATAGCATGAAGACTAGCATATTAAGTGTAGGGTGTTGTGCTTTTATGAAGTCAAAAAATAATGAAACCACTCAGGTGCCGAATCATGGATTAAAGGTTTACTGTACCAACAAATTCCTCTAGATTGGCCAAAGCAATGGATTACCGAATTTCTGATTGAGGAACATGTGTAGAACACAGAGCACTGGGCAGGGTGGGGTGGTGCTCCTGGCGTTCCGGCTCGACTCAGACGGCCTCTCCCTTGCTTGCGTGCAGGGGTCTCCTGCGGCCCCCCCCGCCACGTGAGCAATGGCATGGTGCGGGGGGCTGTCTTCCAGTATGGGGACGTGGCCCTGTACTCCTGCTTCAGGGGGTACGCCATGGAGGGCACCAGCAGGAGCAGGTGCCTGGAGAACGGGAGCTGGACCCCTGCTCCCACGTGCAGAGGTAGAGCGCCTTGCTGGGCTGCCTTGTCATGCACCAGCCGCACGCCCAGCACTGACACGCAGAACCTGGAGCTCGGCAAGAGTACGAAGGGAATCCTTGATATCTGATGGTTCCAGGTCATGTATAGAACATCAAAGACATCCAGCTTTTGAAGTGTCAGTTATGTTGCCATGGAGAATGCTTACTGTTTTGCACCATGGCACTGAACGTCCTGACCCACCCCAGCCACGTTTCCTAATCCACCAGGGTTTCCTGGATTCTTCTGCTGGTATCCAGGGTATCCAGGCCAAATACATGCTGGGAGACTCAGTGTAAAGCATGGTCGTGGGGCATGTGGACGCTTGGATGGTGCATGGCTTGTTTTTGATGTTGGCGTACAGTCAGGATGTGATAGGCACTAAGCACTGGTGTGACTCGGGGTCCAGGTGAAAAACACACTGCTTTGTTTGCCTGTTCCAGCCATCTGCTGGCTCCAATGCCAGAACGGAGGCCTGTGCCAGAGGCCCAATGTTTGCTCCTGCCCCGAGGGCTGGATGGGCCGGCTATGTGAGGAGCGTGAGTACTTACTCACTCATTCACTTACTCGCTCACTCACTGACTGATTCATTCACTCACAATCACTGACTGATTCACTAATTCATGCCCTCACACACTCATTCAAACACTCCAGAGACCCCACGCTTGCTCCTGCCCCGAGGGCTGGATACTCACTCACTTACTGATTCAATCACTCACTCAGTGATTTACTCATTCATTGACACTCACACTCCCTCACTCACTTATTCATTCACACACTCACTCATTTACTTACTCAGTGAGTTACACACATATCCACTGTCGCACTCACTTCCATTCACACATACACATTCATACACTCATTAACTTACAACTCTGTCACTTTGCTACCTAGTCGCTTCATTTATTCACTCACACGCATTTCTAGCTTACTCACTCATTTTTCCACACAGATGCCAACTCAACCCTTCACTGCTTCATTTATTTACTTGCAGACTGACCGCCTCTGATTTCATTCGGCCATTTTATCCATGATTAATTTACTCACTTAAAATAACATATATGGCTTAAAAGTGCATGAATGCTTGTGGCTTCCCTGAGTGATTCTCCATGTCCTTAAACTACCATCTTTCCTCCGTAGCCATCTGCATCCTGCCGTGTCTCAATGGTGGGCGTTGCGTGGCCCCTTACCAGTGCGAGTGCCCTTCGGGGTGGACGGGCACACGCTGCCACAGCGGTGAGCTCCCCGACCCTCTGAGAGGATGACTAAAATGGAAATCTTCAAAAATTCGAATGTGACCCTTTATTGCTTTTCGCAATGGGGTGCAAAGGTTCAAATATCTCACGTGTCTTGTTTGAATCGTACAGACATCTGCCAAGTTTGAGACACTTTTCTTCAAAAGTTTTAGATAAAAGTGATGTCTCTGTCTGAGGCCGATAACCTTTTTGATTCACACACATTAATCCAGTACCCTGAAGAGTTAATAGGGTGCCCTGTAGCCAGAACAACCCTCTTTGTTGCTAAAACTACAGTAGTGCTGTTACGGGGATGAAAGTATTTCATTGCGAATGATCTACCTGCATTATTTCCCAGTGTGTGCCAAATTCCAGGACACATGCCTTAGAAACCAATACCTGTGTGTCACTGCATCATTCCTGCGGCAGTATCTAGAGTAGATAATTTACTTATTGCTGTATCGTGAAGATTGCTCATGAGGTTATATGTTATCTTGCTGTGGTCCAGCGTGCTGTCCAATGAGTGTGGAGTAGCTGTTGCATTTTTTTTTTACCCCTCTTTTGAAAGTCATGTGACTCCTCCCCCTCCCCAGCTGTGTGTCCGTCGCCGTGCCTGAATGGCGGGAGATGCATCAGGCCTAATCGCTGTCACTGCACTTCGGGGTGGAGCGGGCACGACTGCTCCAGGTAAGCGGGTGAGCGCTGCTGCCACCAGGGGGTGCTGTCACGCACAGCGCCCAAGGAGCGTGCGTGCATACCAGACTCAGTGTCTTCATATATAAAGCATGAATAATGCACATATCACATAGCACACAATACCTGGGTCAGTGCTGCCAGACAGAGACCTTGATTAAATCCACTAACTGTACTTCTTGACTTCTCTGGCTATTACATTTCGTGTATAAAAACAGCTGTCACAATCCGTTTAAGCAGTACTAGACAGGGATCCTCTTTCACTTACACCAGAGGTGTCAAACTGCAGTCCTGGCGGGGGGGGGGGGGGGAACTCTGTGTTGCTTAGTTATTTCCCTTTTCCCCCACAGTTGTTAAAGCTACAGAGCGGTGGGGTAATTAGCACAAGGATGTGAATCAGGTGTGGTGGGT
>JABFDZ020000016.1:16207249-16226839 GCA_019775955.2 Pollimyrus isidori
TCTGGCAACTCCAATTAGCCTCAGCATGTTTTTGGACTGTGGGGGGAAACCGGAGTACCCGGAGGAAACCCCACGACGGCACGGGTTTATACTTATTTATATAATTGTATTACTTTATATCAGAAATCATGGAGTGATGCGTGTCTGTTGACATGCTGGAAGCCTTATAGCCTAATTATCAAAGAGCGCAGGAACCACCTGATTCCACCGTGGACAGCTTTCAGGTGCGTTAACAAGCACAGTCGCTAGTAAGATGCGCATTTCTCCGTCCTCGGCTCCCTGATTACTGTCCGATAAAATAATACATTATCCCACTTTGAAGTTTGGGTCAAAATTTACGCCTACTACCAATTATAACATGTCCCCCGATGTCCAAATCAGGAACTTTATTCCGTTTCCCAACTTTTGCTTTTATCCCAACCTTTATGAATGGAAACTGACCCACATCCGTCATTAAATGTTTAAAGGTCCCACTCACATTTCCTGTAACTGAAAAATACATATTTAATGATCTTTATAAGGCACACAACTTAAGTGATACATATATATATGTATATCGTTCGTAATACAGAGAAGTATTTAAGAAATAAAACACGCATCTGCATCTGTATCTTCGCGTTATTATTCTCTGTTCCTTACCTGATTTTCAATGACGACGATCATGTTGAAAACTCACTGTACCCCGAGATCCGGTCGCTCCTGTATAAAATTCTGGAGGCGTATTGCGCTTCATCCAGCGCCAGTTTATAAGCCTTACAGCCGAGCCCCAGCCCCGCCCCCGCAGAGGGGTACGCATCCAGGGGGTGGGCTTTGTCTTCAAATACGCTACACGCACCCATAAACTCATCTAGCTATAGTAGACTTATAGTCAAGACCACCTAAACTAACATCGAGACCAGAAAGTATCGAGACCAAGACTAAGACCAAGACAAAGTCGAGACGAGTCCAAGAGCGAGACCGAAAACTTTTATTTCCTTAACTTTTGTGTGCTGTTGAACACATGACGGGTACTGCTGGCCCCAAAGTAATCTGACAAAACAGCTAACATCTCCAACAACTGTTTAAAGGATGGGAAGTATGTAACTGATTTCAATTATACTTCATTTGTATAAGAAATTGTAACATGAAATTGAAGATACACAATTATAAACTTGAAGTTGCATCATGTCCCATTGTAGTAGTACAAGCCAAATGACACTGTATGATATCAGCTTCCCTGAAATGGATTATGCCTGTTAGTCAACACAACGTGATATGCAGATGTTATTTAAAAGTCAAAGGTCACATTAAATTACTCAACACCATTTTAAGTAAAATACTTTTCAGAGTGGAGGGAGAGATGGAACATAGCCTAGTTCACATTTTAAAATAGTGGTTGGTTGCACTTCAGGAAAACAAAAGATTGCAACTGGATCTAACGTTTAACCAGCACTACACTTATTTTGCGCGCCAATGTTTAAATCACAATAAAATGCATGTATATCATTCATTGGTCTCATTTGAACGGCGCGAAAGGCAAAGTAATAAAAATGTTGTATTATCGGACGTGACTTTGTGTGCCATGGATACTTTTTGCTCCAAATCTCCCAACCACTATGTCCATCTGAGACAGAAAGACCAAGAGACTGAAACCAAGACAAGATGTAGACCAAAAACGTTGATACTGTGCCAAAACCAAGACCATGTAAAAGTGGTCTTGTACCGGTCTTGAGACCAACTCTAAGCTATAGCACATGACATACAGTACTATGGTTTAAATTATCCATCGTGCATAACACTTTATCCAGGACAGAACGCTGGTACATCTGCAGTCTATTCCCACAGGGGGCACCCTGTACGGGATGCAAACCCAAGGCGATAGGCAGACGCTCTTATACACAAAATCACACCCTGACGCAATATCTTGAACCTAAACAACAACCTTCTGCATCTCGACTACAGATCTTCATTATACAGAATTATGCTTGTAATTATACCCTCAGAACTACAAATTGGTACTTTTTTCTGACTGTACATATAGTGCCTAACAGAAAAAAATAAATACTAGGATAATTAAACACTGTGGATTTCCATATATGTTTGCTTGTGTTCTTCCAACAGCCATTTTTATACCTCTACACATATGTTTTGTCTGTTGTGGTAGGAGTTCCATTGGCAACATCCTTGCCCCTTGATCTATTGCACCTGGCATGTGATTGGAGGACACCAAGCGATTTCTCTCATATGCCTGAAGCAGCCGGCTGTTCGCCATGGAAACGATGCTGTGATCGCAGTCTAATGAAATTTAAATCAAGGTCTAAAAATATTGCCTGGCTTTCAGATCTAACAAAAGCCTGTACTAGAAATGCAGCTGATACGGATCAGTTGAATTTTACTATATCAAACTGCAAGAAGACATTGAGAAAGAACTTTTTTTTTTTCAGTGAATCATTTTAGAAATTAGTAACTTTTCACTACATGATGAAATTTTACTGGAAAGCTCCTTTATAATGTTTGTATTACTTGCAGGTGATAAAAAAAGTCAGTGTGGTTTGATTATGTTTCCCGCTGATTCACACTTTCACACATTTTAGATGTTGATGGCTGTTTATACTGCATACATTTTGCATGTTAAACACAACTAAGACTAATATGCCCACAAGGAAAGAAAGAGCACCATTTATATTATCAGACTGTACATAATCAGTGCCAGAATCATCACTCTGTAATCAGCATACAGCAGCATTTCCTCTAGTATCCCACACATCAGTAAACTAAACTCCCATTGTACTACATATTTGTAGCTTCAGGCCAGGTCCAGGTGAATGGAGCCAAGACATTGCAAGCTGGATCCCAGAGCAACCGGTAACATTGCAGTTACCCCAATGTTCTCACAGGGTTCTCCCACAGTGCATGGTTGTGTTGAGCTTGAGGCCTGTCGAAGAAAGTGCGCAAGGCAGGGGACTCCCAGGATGAGATGTAAACCCATTACAAAACATACAATAAGAAGGGTTTCAATGAAATCAGAAAGCGAAAAAATATGCAAGTAATGTGACCTGCTCTTCTTATTTATTGCTCTCAGACTGAAAATCAAATATTCTCAAGACTCTGCAAAGGACAAGTGAATATAGAAAATGTATGGATTTATGAATCGATTTGTTCTTTCAACGAGAATTACCAAAATACCAAAACATATTAAAGGATTGCTGATTTTTTCTTAACTTGGTTTAAACTTTACGCTATCGTATATATTACAACATTTAAAGGGGGACTGATTAGAAATACTCATTTGTAAATGACGTAGTATTAATAAAATGAGCAAGGTTTAAGATTTAGTGCATTTTATCTTGGCAAATTGGGCTGCGCAACCCCCTCTAGTGGTCTAGTGTCTTAGAGCAGCTCCCATCAATAATAATAGTTCTTTTTTATCTTGTTTATAGTCGTTTTCTTAAGGCTGCAAATCCTGACGATGTGACGTGTTATACGTGTGCAGTGTTTAAATTACAGAATATCGGTACTGGTCAGGCACGTAGTCAAATAGTAAAATTACAGGTACGAACAGGCGCAATATTTGACAACCTTGTCAGATAGTTAACGCCCACCATCAGTGAGCAGCCCGGGTGCCGCAGTCGCGGCTGCATGACGTCAGAGCGCTTAAGTTCGGTTCAGTGAGTCAAGCGCGCCGACGGGAGTTTTCCTGAGAAGCTTTATCTTCTGTCGAAAAATAACGGTAAAAGAGCAACCGCTATACACATGGATATGAAATCAAACGTTTTGTATTTTCAGACAAAAAAGCTTTAACTGAATGACTGTCCTTAGTAAGCGGTCACAATGAGCCGTTCGCAGTTAGCGCTTTAGCAAACAATTTGTGAAGAGGGTACAGACAAGAGGATTGATATTCCTTTAGGATATAATATTTCTAGGGCATGAAATTATATGTGTGTAAAGGTGTGTGTATATATATATATATACACGTCAGTTACATATTTCTGAGGTGAAGGCGCTTTGTGGGGTACTCGCTTTTTGATATTGCGCGCCATTTCCGAAAAGCCAATTAGATTGTCCGTAACGGATCACGTGGCGGAGCTCTTCTTGTGTGCACTTCGTGCAGATATTTTTCAAAAATAACAAATGTATATTAAAACTTGACTACTACATTAGATTTCAATTACGTGTTTATGTAGGTAGTATTGTGCTACATGCGTCTTACGTGTTTATACCGCTGCTGAAAACGGGTAATTAAACTACAACGCCCATTGCATTCAGGGGAAAATATTTCATTTTATTTTTATTTTTTTAAACTGAGCTGTCCTTTTAATCTGACTTATTTCTCCCTTTTATTTTCTTTTCTGTTGTTGCCTATCTTAATTTTATAACATTTGTTGGACTGTTCAGATACCTGTGTGCTTTATTAAGATCTGTATGAATTGGACTGGTACTGTCCCCCAGTTCTGCAAGTTCTGACATGCTTGACGGTGCTCGATTTGTGGAGGCCGTCAAGCGGCTGGGTTACCCCAGGGCCGCAGCCTTCAAGGGCGAGGACTTTGACTGGCTCTTTGACGTTGCGGGGCTCCGGCAGTTCCTGCATTTCTTTTGTGGTAGCATCACGTCGAGCCATGTGCTTGCCCCGGATGAGGTGCAGGCGTTCCAGGCTCTGCGTAAGGCAGGGAAGCCCATCCTGGATGAAGCAGCACTGGCAGAGGCCTTGAAGGCATGCCAGACGACCCCATCACGGGACCTCGGCAGCCTGGCAGCCTGGCTGGAGGAGGCAGATGTGGCCCAACTGGAAGAGGAGCTTCAGGCCCTACGGAAGGAGAAGAAGCTGAAGCTGAAGCGGCACCGCAAGCTGCAGGTCCTGGCTGCCTCACGTGCAGACGTCGCCCTGCGCCTGGATGGCCGGCAGGAGGAGAGCTCTCACAGGCTGAAGGACACAGTGGCCACTCTGGGTGCTGAAAATGCAGAAACAAACTCCGCACTACAGGCTCTCTCACAGGAGGTGAAGAGGCTGGCCACCTTCCTTCCCGCTGATTTGGAGGATCACACTGGCCCCCCTGCCTCCCTGGTCCCTGGACCCTCGGTTTTCCTCTCCCAGCTCTCCTTGGAATCATACCTCCAGCAGGAGGAGGCCAATACAAAAACCCTGGCCCTTCTCACACGAAAGCAGTTCTTCTTCCCGGGGATTTTCAATATGGTGGAGGCCTCGAGTGCCGAGAACCTCCAGCTCCAGGACTTCAGCAGCTGCTCAGGAGAGAGGGATGGAGACGCTGTGGAGGCCCACCGCTCAGACATGATGCAGTTGCGGAGGGCCCACATGGTGGCACAGCACGGGCTTCTCCAGAGCCGTGCTGAGGAGCATGCAATCAGTGCCGGCCTGCAGTGGATCGCAGAGCATGTGTGTGGCAAAGTACAGGTAAGGGGCAGTGAGACAAGATTGTCATGTTGGTGTCAAACAGCTTTGGTACAACTAGGGCTGCACGTTTTTGGAAATAAATATGAATCACAGATTTTTTTTTATTTTAACGTACAATTAAGATTTTTTTTCCTCAATTTTAAACATTTATTGCACTTGTTAAACTCGAAAAGGGAAAGCAACAAAAATGATTGATTCAGGACCAGCATGCCAACTTCTGCCATCAATTAGCCATTTAGTCAGGGTAACCAAGTGGGGTACTTTGGGGTGGGACTTGAAACACAGACTTTGTCAGTCAGTTATACAAATAGCCTCCCTCTGAAATGCAATACAGCTGCTGTCTTTAAAGTCGCTGTGAAGGTACCTGGTGTGCTGGAAAAGCAGCCTTTTAGGAGAGTGCAGAATTATGGGCTGCTAGAGACTCTCTGGGAAAAGTAGGAGCGCTTGTTCTTATCCAGTTTATGTAATACAATGCAGAGGCACTGAGAAATGAGATCGCATTTTTATTTACAGTTGTGCAGCCCTAGGTATGACCTTGGCATGGTCTTTATTAATACGTATGTGTGTGTTTGTATAAAAGGTGAGTGGTGGCAGGTGAGTTTGTGCTATGTGCGTGAACGTCCTGCGTTGCTTTTTTTTTTGTATTAAAGATCCTGTGTTGCATATGGAGATTTGTCTTCCTCTCACTTGAATCCTGATGTTCTGCTCTTTCCACTGCTGTCTTCTAGACTCAGATGCCGGCCTCCATGGCTGGCCTCCAGGCCTGCGAAGCGGAGCTCAGACAGCAGCTAGGGACCCTGGAGGTTGAGTTGGAGGCCCTGACCCTTGGCCGCATGCCGGAGGCCCTGCGAGCGAGTGCCCTGCTTCTCAGCGTACCCATGGTGCGTGGGGATTTCGACCTGCAGCTGGCGCGCCAGGAGTACTACACGTCGCGGCAGGATGGACTATGCAGTATCCTCCTGCGACAGAAGGCCTCCCTAGAGCTGCTGCAGCTGGCCCACGGGCTGGAGATGCGCTGGGGGCAGCTGCTGTGCCGGCAGCTGGGAGAAGCGGCCCAGAGGCTAGAGGCAGAGCACACCACCTCGGCCCAGCGCCTCCAGGTCTACGCACAGCCTGAACTCGGTCTCGCACCCAGGCCCTGCTCCATTATCACTGCCAAAGACGCTGCTTTCTGCAGGTACCTGGCTTGCCCAGCGCTACCCAGCTGCATTACACGCTTATATAGCTCTTTATCTAGGCCCTAAAGTCCTCAGGGACCTTCAGACAGGACAAATTTTTGCTCCCTTCTGGCTCCCAAAGTACCTGTACCAGGTATTCAGTGTTCCTGATTGGCCGGGAGGGAGATAAAATGTGGTCTGTCTGAGGTCTGGGTTTAGAAAAGCTGCTCCAAAGCACTGTCAGAGTTACTGCGTAAGGAGGATGTTGGTCTGCATAGACACACTGTATTGTATGTCTGCACTATGTGATGGTTGTACTTTTTTGTTTTGATTGTGTAGTTTATCATTAGCTGGTGCTTATGTGGCCTTATTTCCTGTGTGTTAGCTTCCATGCTGCTAGGGTATCCCTGCTAGTGTACTTAGCCCTGCTTTTCATGCACTGTTTTGCTTTGGTCCCAGGCTCTACAAGGCCTTGGAGGTCAATGGGGGGCCTGAACAAGACCAGCCCTTTCGCACCTATGAGGGGCTGGCACAGGCCGCACTGCGCCTACAGGAGGCGCTGTCCTCGGCCCAGGAGGCTCTGGCCGCTACTGCCCGGGGGCAGGCCTTGGGCGCCGCCTGTCTGGAGGGCGACTGTGACACGCTCCGTGGGGCCACGTACTGCCGGCTGCAGCAGCCAGTGCTGAAGCCGCAGGTATGTGTCCCGGCCACTCAGGAGCTCTGCCCTAATACACAGGTACGTTCACCCGTTCCCCCACCACCCACGACCCGCTCTCCAAATGTTTCGCCATCCGTGATGCCAGGTAGAGTCCAGAGGTTCCTATCATGCACAGCGCGACGGCTGGGTGGTAGCACAGGTGTGGTTCGGTTGGGTTGAGCTGCACCATCCCACATGAGTTTAATGTACGTGCACAAAATGCTCACTTCAGCTGCTGCAAGAGTCTTAAAAATGGATGTCAGTATGGGAAATCTGCTGGCCAAACCCCACTTGGCACTGTAAAGTTTCCCCTGACTAGTGTTAAATGAATCATGCTGCAGCGTGATGGAAATCCCCAGGCCCCAGTGCACTCCCACGGTCCTGTTCATTCCTCCATTCCAGCCACCAGTGTCTTATGCATGATGGCCTTTTGGGCAAAGCGCGGATGCCCGGGTGACGGTGCCCTGTGTAGCTCTGTTACTCGTCGAAATCTGTGAAGGTCCGTGTGGATGTCTTTGTGTTCTGCTGCTCTGCTTTTCATGTTTGTTCATGGACTGTTGGGCGGTATTCTTAAAGTAATTTGATAGGAAGGTGCTAAATACCTGCGGTTGTCATCTGTGGTAGTTGATCCTCTGTTGTCCCTCTGATCTGTATAAGACCAAGACTAGTACGTAGTAGCGGCCAGTGATCTGCAGTCGGCAAAAACTGTTACTGCACCCATGGCCCCTCTAGCTTTGTTGGAATGGGCCGTTCAATATATTATGTTGGAGAGTCACTGCATAGGGCCTCTCGGGGGCTCATTAGAACAAACAGTTACTCTTGAATAATCCCCCTGTTAAGAAGGCTGGATAAAGATGGCTGCTGTAGCAGGATTTTTTTTTTTTTTTTTTTTAATGCCCTGTCCTCCAACCCTCAGGAGCTGAAGGAAGCGCTACAGCAGCTGGAGTCGCAGCTCGACAGCCTCAACAAGCTGTTGAAAGACCTTCTGGTGGACATCCGTGGCAAGAAGAACCAGCTGGAGCGCAGCTCCATCTTGCAGCGGGAGCGGGACCTGTATGTCGCCTTCCATTTGGATCCCAAGCAGCTGAGGAAGACAGTAGAGAAGCTGGAGAGTCTTGTGGTCCGGCCCGGGAGCCGCCCATAGAGATTCATGGCATGATGCCCCGGACTGTGCTGCGTGTGGGATTGCAGGGACTTCATTTGGGAAGCAGCTTTTGACAGAGAAGTGCAGAGACTTTGCTCACTTGGCTGTTTGCCATCAGCCATGGGCCCTCAAGTCTATCTGCGTGAACATGTGACTTTCTCGCTGATCACGGCTGGGCTGCTTTCGAAGGCAGCAGCCTTCAGATTACATTTTCCTCCAGGCCATTTTTTTACACGTCCAGGCTTTACACATCCAGAAGCTGCAGTCTTCCCTTCTTCACACAGTTAACCCTGCCTTTGGTCATTCATTCATTAAGCTGAAATGTTAACCACGGTCTGGGTTTTAGAAGGAGCTTGGAAAAGCTTTGGTTTCTGATACTTTGGCTGTATGCCTTTGTTTTATTCTTGCTAGTGGCATAGCTTCGATCAAAAATTAGTCTCCCATCATTATTAATGTGGTTGTGTTCACCTGTATTTATAAAATTTACATACTGCGCATGTCATTTACACTTAAACCTGCTTTGTAACATTGTTACATTTTATTTTAATGTGCTGTGTGTTTTTTTGTGCGTTGATAAACTTCATTAATCCCTTGGGATGGTTCCTCTGTGAAATTCAGTTTCTTGCAGCAATAATTCACCGGCATAATAGTACAGTTACACAATAATTAAGTAATAAGTAATAGAGTAATAAATAGTGGTAGGATGATAGTAATAATTATTGCATGGGTCAATTGCACAGCCGTGGTCTATTGTAAAGTTAGTAAAAAGTCCTTTAGTCTCCCCTCCTGTTCCCCATGGTTGTGCATGTGTGTATTTTAACATTTAATTTTTCTTAAGATATGGATAATTAAAATTTATTTTATTGTATTGTAATACATGTAATGTTTTTAGCATAGTTTTAATGAGGAGTAGAAGGGTTGTACACTTGTGCTGTCATACAGTGTCTGGATGGAATGGAGGGTAGCTGACGGAACATGACTGGTTACCACAGGTATCATCTCTCACTGGCCATACAGACTCTGGGGTGACTGCATACCTGCCTCGGCCCTTTTGCAGATCAGGAGGAGAACTGATGGAGTCCTGTAGGCCATGCAGTGGGCCTCTGTCTGCGCCTGCGCAGAGGATCCTGTCTGCCCTGCGGGCTCAGTACAGAGCTGGAGCAGCCAGGAGGCAGCTGTGTGAGTGTCATTGTCCTCTGTGGCTGCCCATGGCTGTCATGCTATCAGTCAGGCTTAGTGACCATGCTGGGGTTTTACCATCATATCCCACCAGGACACATTATTACATTCAGCCCATGGCTGCATTTTTGCTAAGCTAACTAGAGGCATCATCATTGGTTGTTGCTACATTAGTGATATAGACTGCAGAGACATACTAGTTTGAATAATGTGCTTTTCATGGATTCTGTAATGGCAGTGAAGACTAGCATTGAGCAGTTGGATGGTTTATTGTAACTTTTGGCAGCAAGAATGAGGCAGGAGACATGGAATGAAGTTGGGGAGGAAGGAAGGCTGGTCAGGGTGCAGGAGCTTTGGTAAGTGGCCAGCAGCGGACAGGTGAAAGTGAACAACGGGGGGTAGTATTGTAGTGTGCGAGCTGACACTCAGTGGCGGTGGCAGGTGTTGTTATTCGCCTGCACTGTACATATAGAAGTCTGTGCGGTTCACATCCCAGCATACGCAGGGGCTGTGCGATGATCTCAGGCCCAACTGCCCAGACAAGGAGCTCTCTGCTGCCCCCCTCTGGACCCTGCCAGCTAGAGCCCACCTGGTAAGTGTGAGGCTTTAGGGTGCATAACAGCACATCATGTACCGAGCCACAATTTATCTGCGCAATGTGAGTGGGGATCTGTAGACAGAAGAAATGTATCACTTCAGGGGTGAACAGGGACAGCCCAGACTTACCACCCGGTGTTCTCAGCCAACGGAACAGGGTGTTTCAAGAAGCGAGACGCCCAAATTGCAGACCGAATGGGGGAAGCACTGGACTCGGGGACTGTCAGGAGAAAAGGTGTGGTCCATGATGTGTGCGGTCCCCAGCGCCATGGGGAAACCTGTGCTGCCTTCTCAATGGGCCCTGGCCCACCATGCAGAGCAGACTGGCACCAAGAACCTGGGGGTCAACACAGCCTTGGATGGAGGAGAGGATGTTGACAGTGTAATGCGGGTCTGGGCCCGTGATGGAAGGCCGTTGGTTGATCCAGAGTGTACGTCAGGACCCTGTGACTGGAATAGGTTCAGTAAGGAGGTGGTGCTGGAGGAAGACCAGAGAAGGGTAGGTAAGTTGAATGGCATGCTGGGAGTTTGGCCAGCCCCTTCACATCATTACAGGGACGTAAGGGGATGAGGCCCATTTGGGTAGCTGTACATCTCTGGTTACAGGTGATCAATATGGAGCACTGAAACTCTGAGGTTTCTGGGTGCAGGACAGCTTGTTGTGATTTTTTACTAAAATGGCACCATGTTACAGACCCAGGGGACAGGCTGCCGTATTGTGTGGCCGATATGCTCCTAAGAGTGCATCATGATCTGATCCCGGTCCTGTGCCTGTTTCTCTGGCGCTTCCCTGCTTTTCAGCCTTGGCTGATGCACAGGCTTCTGAGGAAGTACCAGCAGCATCTTATCGTGGGAAGGAAGCCATCAGCCAATCGGATGCACTCATGGGACGAGCCGTCAGCCAGTCAGGTTCCTACTTCTCTCTCATACTGTCCTGCCTGGTAACAGCTCAGCGGCTCAGAGAGAGCCGTGTTGGGTGTATTTTCTGCTTGGCCTGTGACATTAAAGGTGTCTGTGCATGTCCCTGTTCTCTGGGGCCGGTCAGATAGAAGTGTACTCACTGTTGGGCAGGAGGGGAATGGCAGTGAAAGACAGGGGTGACCCGTGTCTCTGTACCATTCCCGCATCCCCTGTCTACCTCCTTCCGAAATGCAAGGTGTTATGTTGAAGGCCAAGCGAGTGGGGGTTTTCCAGGAGGAATGCATAGCCTCCTCCGCAGAAACTTCTACATGTCTGTTCTGCTGCTTCTCTCGAATTAGCCACAAGGTGGCGATAGTGTGACAGATAAATTTCAGGTCAGACAGCATAAATCGGCAGAGGTCTTGCGTGATTTAGCCCCATGGCTGTCCTGTGGTGGCTAGATGTGTATAAATACATCAACGGAGATTCACATCTAACTTGGGAAATATGAAAGAACACCCATTTGGGGAAATATTATGCTGAAATAGGGCTTTGAGGTTAAATTTAAGTACGGTATTAGGATATATTATGGCTGTACACTTCAGTTTTTTTAGGAGTCTTGCTACTTTGCACTTAATATTCCTTAAAATTTCTAAGAGTTATTCATTGGGTTATTATGGGTGTTCATGGTTTCTAATTTAAGGAGAGAGAAAAAAAATGGTGGTTAGATTCAATGTGCGATTAGTCCTGCATGTTACATGAAGGTGGCAGGGCGCTGTAGACAATGTCTGATGTCCAGTGGCTGCTAAGGTCTCCTCGGGACCGTTGTCGGGGTCACCCCCTCAGCGCAGACTCTTATATAAGGCTGATAGGCTGAGAGGGATGGAGCTCCCAGTGTTTGGGAGGTCTCTCAGGGCCAGCGGCTCCGATCCAGCGACCCGGCCAACCGGCCGAGTGTTTGGGGGCAGGGGGTGTCAGCCCGCCTCAGCTCTCATCACCACCCCAGGTGCTGGGGGGGCTCTGCGGCAGGGTAGAGAGGCCATCGGCGCTGTCTGAGATACTCTGGTGCCGACTGCTTGTTCCGTTGAATTGATAGCTCTGTAAATGTTCTCTGGCTGTCGACACTGACTTCTGCCTCTCTGCTGTCTCCTCCATTGTCCTCTGCAGTGTGTCAGCTGGCTCTGGACCCACGTCACGGGGACGACTCTCTGCCTTCTGACCGGCTCTGCAGTCCCCAGCTCAGAGCTGAGGTATTAACTAGAATCACGGGGTTACTTAACCCTGAACCAATATTCGATGATACTGAAAATCTCTGTTTGGGCTTCTCGAGCAGTAGTGGTTAATAACAGCATTTAACTTCTCAACGGTCGCTGGCTTTGCCTAATGTCCCCAGTCCACAGTGGCCCTAACAGCTGCCGCCCCAGGTGGCCCTCTTGGTGTCAAAATCGGCTATCAGGCAAAGCAGGGTTTTAATCTCATTACAGTGAGGAGGCATGTGGAGAGAAGCACAGCTCAAGCAGATGGGGTTAAAGGTCCCGTGTTGAGCTGAACCAAAGCCTTTTATAGTGGCCCACTCGCTGGTTAGAGTGCATCTCCCGGCAGTGTGTCGCGTTTTGGGTGCAACACTGCACTCAGGGCTGGGAAAATGCAGAACTGGAACGGCTGGTGCTTTAATAATCATAACATGCAAATGAGCCAGTTGTCTTCTGAAGAACTATCTGCAAGAGGTTCGCTGCTCTAGTTACGGCGTCCCGGCCAAGATTCCTAGAACAGGCGGATTGTCCTCCAAACGGCCCCGTGACTGACAGCTTCTTGCCTGATCGGAAGCGGCGTACAGATCAAGGTCCTCCGTGGAGTGAGAACCCGCAGAAAGCCATGACGCTGCGGTTGCCGGGGTGTCGCGTGAACGTGGGCTGCGGAGTGTAAGCCTTTCTGTCTGTGCGGGATTCAGCTTTGCTACTGATGACCCCGGAGAGCTTATTTCATCACAGAAGTACTCTCATCGTTTCCTATTGGGGCAGATCTGAGATGCAGCTGAGAATGGAGGGGCGCGGATCCCCACATGCCTCCTTCCCGCACACACCCAGGGACGTCCGTCTGCTCCACATGGGAAACACACCAACTGCAGCGGGGTAACTGAACTGGACATGCAGCTCCAGCTGGGGCCGCTGTCAGTGTGAGGCCTACGGGCAATCGCAGTGCATGACATCGCACAAGATCTACGCAAATGTCGCCCCTACCTTGAGGAAGTGATTAGAAACAAAGCAGAGGGTCTCTCTGCCTTGAATACCCTGATGGTCTGATGTCAACATGGTACATGCCCCATAAACAGTCACGTGCCATTGGTGTCCTATCCCAAGTCTGGAGATCACTGTTATGCTCCGCTCTAGTGATGGGCAAATGAAGCTTCATGAACCATTTGCTGTATTTTCTGACCCAAATAGATGGTGCTCTTTGTTCAAAAAGGGCTCCAAGCATGCATCAAATCAGACAAAGAGCACCATCTAGTGGGGTGAAAAAATACAGCAAATGGTTCATGAAGCTTCATTTGCCCATCACTACTGAGCTCGCACACATTAGTCAGGGTTCAGGCTGTCTGTGTTGCCCCAACTGTAGCAGGCCCCATTTCCCAAAGGTTTGTGCTTCATGTCTGTGAAGCTCTGCATTGTATACGGCACTGCAGGAACAGATTGTAACACTGTACTGAAACATAGCAAGTGATGTTTGACTGTCGCACATTGTTTTATTTGGAGTTGGAATATCTCATTTAAATCACTTATAAGGGTCTTATAAAGAGTCTTTGCAGATACTTCCATCAAGCAATAAGGCAGAATTAGTTACTCAGTCAAAGGACCTACTGGGGCAGAGGCACATTCAGAAGGAAGTCACCTCCTTTGGCTCATCATGTGCTTGTAAAGGCTAGAGTTAAAAATAGATGTCTGTTTTTATCTCTCTTATTTTTACTCTCTGCCATTGGAAGACAGAGGCTACATTCATTAGACTGTCTAGAAGTATGATGTTACATCTTTAGAAATCTGTGCTGTGTCACAGAGTAAGCCAAAGTGAGTTTCCTCTTTTTAGGATCTGAAAATGGTGTAATGAAAGTGAATTCCTTAGTGCCAGTGGTAAGGATGGCATGTGTGTGTGCCCTCGGAATCTATAAACGTCGCGGGCAGATTCATTGCTTGCTAGCTCTCTTAATTTTAGCTGCATCTTATTTTATTGGTATTGAACTGATATTCTTAATCATGAAGGTTATTAATCAGCTGTATTTGTTGCAGACAAATTTGTCGTAGGATTTCAATACGTGGTTGATTCTTGAAGGCCCTGCTGGTAATCTGTGATCTTATGGTTAGTTTATACTGATTTAGTGGTGTTGTAATAAGGAGGAGAACTATGACAGAACACGAGTGTTTCTGCTGTTGTTTATAAACCCCCATCCTCTGCCCTACTTCAGGCTTGCCTCTGCATCTGTGCCATTTCTTATCACTCTTTAGCTTGGTAATTGTTCAATCTGAAAAAAAAGGTATCTTTATTTTAGAAGATCATTAATAGCAAGGTTAAATGTTTCATGTCTCATAAGAATCCTTTTTTGGATTACATGTAATGTTGCATACCATTTCTGTATATGGTTGTGTTTGTATGGAGGGTCATAGTCAATTGATGTGTCTCTTGGTCTGGATGACTGATAAGCACTCGGGGATCTGTAAGGGCACACAGTGCTCCTTCCACGCTGGAGTCCTTTGAGCTTGAATGCCCAGGTGTCTGCAGATAAGGAAGAGTAGGCTTTACTACTGTAGGCTGTAGGCACATCATTATTCTGTTTTTTTCTGAGATTCTCTTTCAGCTAAATAAAGTAGCAGATGTAAGCTCACCGAAATAACCTTGGGGATGGCTACCTTAGATAACCTCCTTGTTGGTTCTAGCCAGAGTGAGGCTGAGACACAGGACGCTGCTTACCCTGCGTGCCGAGCGTTTATATAAATGTCTCTTTTCACCCTGCTGAAGGCTTCCTTTGATCCGTAAAGGTCTAGTGTCTTGCCCGAGGCAGTCAGTCAACACTCAACAGTGAAGAGTAACTAAAGTAACGCCCATTCTCATATTTGGGGGACGAAATAAAGAGGCAGTCACATATTTCTTCTTATATAGAACACATAGCATCTCATGCAGCTGCCATGCTTGCTATTGAATTTTCCATTAGCATGTAAATGGGAATGCTTCCAATTATCTTAGCTTGTGAGGTAGTATTTAACATCTGAATGTAATTGGAGGGATTACTTTATCATGTCAGAATGTGGTTTAATCTTATTCTTTTTGCTCGGAATGAATGCTGGTGCTAATAGTTTAGTCTGATGCGTTTTCTCCACCCAGTACCCTGTCACTTTCTTCAAACTGGACCTTAGACAAATATATACGTTCTGAATTTGGAAACTCGCGTAGTATCACTGACAGGCCATAGACGCCGTTTTTTGTAGCAGTGTCACCCTGACAAAATTATCCTGTCCCTCGTCTGTCTCTACTGCACAGGTCGGTGGAGGCAGCAACGAAGGACAGGCATGCAAAATATATGAGAGTCTGGCTGCCTGTGCAGTGGGATACAACCCACCCTTCCTGTCTTCGGTGGTCCATGGCCCACCTCAGCGTGACAGCCGGAATGCTGGGATTGTTCGTGGCTTTCTGAAGAGGAAGTGTGTCCCTTCAATCCCTAAGAAATCCGTCAGGTGGGCACCCCCACCATCTCAGGCAGCTCATCGGCCGGATAGACAGACATCATTAGATGCTCCTCTGGGCTGTGGAGTCCTAGGAGTGAGCAGAGAAGGTCAGGCTCATCTCGGGACAGAAGGAGCAGCGCACAACCCACAGCGGGCGCCACACCTTGCACCAGCTGCCAGGGGACCGAGAAATGGAAGTTCCCCCAGACCAGCCCTCGATGTGCGGCACGAGGGCAGCCAGGCGGCCCACGGCTCCGCAGGAGGAGCTCCCAGCAGAGAGACGCCCCTCAGACCACCGCTGTTCCTGACCTCCGACTCCAGGGTGCGCCATGTCTGCCAGCTGAGTGAGAAGGACCGTGTCCGGCTCCTGCAGGAGATCAGCCAAGTGCCAGCACTGGCCCTCACTCTGGTGTATCAGGACGGCGCCACCCAACTGGACCCGGAGCCGGTAAGCAGAGTACCTCAGCTTTCTCTTCCTGGCAGAATCACAGTGTGAGTGATGATGAAAGCAGGCGGTTTGGCCCTTCAGTCATTTGATAGATGTAGAACGCAGAAATATCACGTTGGTTAACCTGAAGACTGCTGTGTCTCCCCTGCAGAAGTCCTGCCCCTCTGTCTCTGGGATCCTGGTTCTGTTAAAGCCGGACCTGGGTGTGGCACTATCTGACCAGGGCCCTGGTGCAGGAGATGGCCTCATCTACCTGAGGCTGGATCAGCAGCAGACAGACCACAACATGGATCTCTTTACCAGGTCCAGAAGAGGGAGCCCCTGATGACTAGGGGCAGAAGGGTGATCATGTCATCACATTTCATGCAGTAACGGCAGTAAACAGTGACTGTGGCTCCGCTGTGTGGCCCTCAGAGACCTGGTCCTGCAGGTGGCGACCGGGACCCAGCCGGCCGTGTGCTACAAAGCGAAGGAGCTGCTCCGTGCCGCCCTACAGCACTGTGGAGGGCGTCTGAGCTGGAAGCAAGGCAGGCTGGGGGGGGGTGGCGGCGTAGGTTACACAGTGGCCTAGCATAGAGAGGCCATTTTGCTCAGTACCATAAAGCCTGTTGAAGCTGACATGTTGGCTTGCTGTCCTGTGTGGTAACTGCCCAGCCACATCGGCAGCATAGTGGACAGGGAGCCCGAGCGCATTGACTGTCCCCTCCTGTGCCCAAGTTTCCCGCTGCTGCCTGCTGGACCCGCAGATCGCGGCCTGGCTGCTGGACCCCGCCGACTCTGCCTCCAGCTTCCCGGCCCTGATGACCAAACACGGCGCCGCCCTGGGGCTCCTGCCCGCGCCGGGAAAGGTGGACCCAGTCCTGTCTCAGTCCTGCCAGTAGTGAGCGTAGAGGCCGCTTACCCCGTCTGACGTCATGTCACTGTCCCTCTCTCAGCTGTCCAGCGTGATCGCCAGCCTGTCCTTGTTATACAGCCTGATGATGCACCTGTGCTCCAGCTTACAGGTGAGCCGCCCCGCCAAATGCCGCTGCCGTTTCCCTCCCATGGCGCCAAGTCTCGCACTGTAGGATGGCACTGCCTTTACATGTAAGCTAAGCCTCCCCCCTTCCTGTTCCCACTCTGCAGACCCGTGGGCTGGGAGAACTCTTCTCCAGCCTGGAGCTCAGTATGGTCCCAGTGTTGGCAGGTGAGAGGAGGAAGAGGGTTGTTCCATTATGTCTCTTAATAGAGCCAAACAGCCACTAATATGCATCAAACACATACCAGTCAGTGTAAAAGAAAATGCAGATGGCCACTATGATGAGTGCTGTAAGACCACAGATTGGGCCCAGGGTGTTTGGTACAGGTGGTGGACCGGTACCTGTCCATCCCTGCAACCCAGCTGGACATGAGTGGCGAGTTCGAGCACCTGTTGATGTGTAGAGTGTGAAGCAGGTTGTGTTCTGCACAGCAATGGAAAGCCACAGGATCCACGTGGACAAGGATGCTTTGAAGAGGACCTCTGAGCTGCTGGGGGTAATAGCTGTCCATGACATTGCCTGTTTAGGAGGCCTGCATTTAGTTCCTTTTGTTGCACTGTGTACACTGCAAAGGTTACTAGAAAATAGAGATAGGAGCATATTTCTGTTAGGTGTGCATGCGTATTTATGCCTGTTATTAATATGTGTAGGTGGGTTTCTGTCTCTTTGGTGCTATGTGTCGACAGTATGGCGTGCACAGAATCTGTGTATCCTGCTGTATGGGGTGGGGATCCGTGTCCATGAACGGAAACAGCCCCCACAGCTCAGCCGCTTCCTCCTGCAGCTTTCCGACACCCGGAGTGTTGTCAGCCCCCTCGCTGGATTAGCCGCTTCGCTGTGTTTGGCAAGATCCCCCTGCCTAAGCGGCATGGCTCCCATCTTGCGTGCCTGCCGGTCTTCTTAGAGAGCATCTGAAGGTCAGCTTAGCTGTGTGATCAAAGGCGGCCCAGTGGAAGAATAGAAAAGCTGTTTCTGTCTTGCTTTCTTTTGGGACTGTGGATCTCCAGCCCCGGTAAGCTCCAGGCTGGTTGGCTGACTGCTGGGATGAGGAGCGCGTTGCTCTATTTAGTGCAGAGTTGGTGTGTCACGGTGCAGCCCTGAGTTATTTCTGCCTCCGCTGCAGGACCTTTTGAAGACGGATAATCCCACTGGCATGTCTCCTGTATCAGGCTGCCTCCTCTTGGGTCTTTAGTGTGGGATGGCACAGCAGAGGCTCACGTGTGTGTGTGTGTGTTTGTGTATGTGTGGCACCACAGATACTCAAGCACCCTGACAGACACACCCAGCGTAAATCTGCATAACCAGCAGAGCCAGTCTAGGCACTATGCTGGGGGACAGAATGCAACATACTGGCATTTTTGGCTCCAGACACTCAGGATACTTTCTGCAGACAACAGCACCTGGCTGGCCTTCATCCTGATCCTGAGCTGCATCTTCCATTAGGGCTCTAGGTGCTTACAGAGTCAGGCTTTCCTGGCTTTAATAATGACGCATACCTTGGTGCTGCTTATCTTCTCCTGAAATACACAAAATACGAAGCTTCCATTCAGCTGTACTTTATGGATTCGGGGTCTTTAAGCCTGTCAGGTCACACCAGTGGACTACAGCTGTAAGTGATGATAGACCCCAGCCTCACCTTGGGTGGGGTGAAGCTTGTTAGGTTGGGGAGGGGCATTTTCATGTGAGTTTGTGTTCACACTGACCTGTGCACCTCTGTGTGTGTGTGACTGCAGACAAGGATATAGATGATGTCTGGTTTTGGTACCTTTAGACTGGTCGTATGTCACATCTAGTCAAGCTTGCACCTAGATGGAGTTTAAATCTTGCTGTTTGCCGTATATGTCCTGCCTACAGAATCAAATGTTTCCCTCCAACAAAAGCCAGGCTGCAGATAAAATCCTGCTCTGGAGGACCCAGTGGCAGTCGACTCGCCTTTCCCAAAAGGGCGGCGGCCTCCCCTGGTTGTGTTCTCAGGGAGGCCTAAAAGAACATGATGAGCTTGCTGTGTTATTGTGGCCTTCAGCTGCCTGCCTCGGCCATAAGGCTTATGGCAGCCAACCCTGGCTGTTGCCTGCATGAATGATTGCAGCATGAATAAAGTGGTGAACATAGAAGACAATGACTGACTCATCGTTTTGGGGCTGAATACATGTTTGTGCTTCGATCATGTTCCCCAGGGTCAGCTTTCAAACATGGAATTTGAGACTAACAAATGAATTAAATATATTACACATAAGTCATTGCTTATCACTGGAGGTGTGTGTGTGTCTCCACTCTCAGGGCCACGCCTCCTCCCCTAACCCTCCCGACTGCTCATTCATGTGTGTGTCTCACTCTCAGGGCCACGC
>JABFDZ020000016.1:16238753-16253742 GCA_019775955.2 Pollimyrus isidori
CATTGAGGTTGAAGATCTAGGGGGTTAAAACATTTTCTCCCCCCCCCCCCCCCCCCATTTCTCCCCAGTTTGCTCAGACTCAAAGTTCTGCATTCAGGTGAAAATCAATGTGGCCCTGAGGTAAGATATGCACCCTGCAGCGGTTATTACAAGCACTACCTCTAACTTAAGTCCAATGCATCCGGAGCTGGATGCCTACAGCCACCAAGAGGCTCTCTACCCACTCTCCATGAGACCTCTTAGGAAAGACCCAATATGTGTGTGTCTGTGTACGTGTATGTATATATATATATGCCCAGAGAGCTACCTTCTCAAAGTTAGGTTGTGTGGCCCTGCTTAGGAGTCTGTGTGGATAAACAAAGGCAGGAAGGAAAAGAGGGCGTCAGGATGACTCCAGTGGTATCTGTGTGTCAAAGTTGATTGAGACCCCCCCCCTCACTGTGTTTGACTGTGGCCAGTAGGGGTCATGGCACAGGCAGGTGCTGAAGGCCAGGAGGGTGGAGAGGGGGTAATGGAGACTAACATCAAAGTGTGATCAGAGATGGCATGACTGACTGTAGCGCCAGGATAGAAGGGCCCTAGATTGCAGTAGATTATAGTAGATTACCCCTCTGGGTCCCCAGGCACTGGACCATTAGCCGCTCCCTTTTCTGGGCATGGGAAGCCCTGGCTGATTGCTCCCAGACGCCGGCTTCTCCAGGGTGAGTTGAGACGCTACAGCTGTGGGACGTGCTGATGTTTGCCTGCACTGAGGCATTCAGACGCATTCCTGAAGCCAGCTGGGTTGCCGTGGTGACCTCGACCCACGAGGCAGGAAATCTCATTCGGTGTGGCCTCCGGCATGAAGCTGTGCCGTCCCAGAATGCATCTCTCAGGCACGCGAGGAGAATGCCGCAGCAAGGTCGGCCAGCATCCTCTCTACTGCAAATCCGCCCTGACCTGCATAGGGAGTGGACAGGATGTCAGTGAGCCGCGGGGTCGTCGGGGACGGGTGCCTGGTTGTGGCCTCAGGCGTGGCTTCCTGTGCAGCTCCACTAACAAAGGGCCCTTTGAGTTGCCGGCAGGCAGCCTGGCACGTGGCAGTGCACCACGCAAGGGGCGTCCTCATCCAGGGCAGAATGCCCCGTTCGGAGGTCTTACCCATCTTGTTTCACGATGTCCCTGTTTGCTTGTACAAGTGTAAGAGGGAGGGAGAAAGAGAGAGGGGCCCTCAGTACCCAGAGGAAAACCATAGTGAAGTGCTTTTCTGATCAGGCAGTTTAGAGGTCACCTTTAGGATAGGTTCTAACTCTCATTGGCGCTACCCTTTTCCACTTGCGCTGAGCGCTGGTGACATCTTCTGGGGGTCACTGCCTCGTGCTGTTTTCTTGTGCGTGCTCCGCCCTCCTGCAGTTAAGTCCCGAGCTGCTCTGGGACATGGCAGGCGTTCAAGCAGACCTCGCAGCTCCTGGCTGCCTGAGCTGCGTCCTCTGCGCGCCTTTTATTGCCCGTAATGTAGCGCCCTGGGAAAGTGTTGTGTTTTTCCCCCTGATTTCCGCCCAAGCTGCTCATCTGCGCCTCACGCTTCTGCTCGCTAGCCATGTGAATCGGCTCCTTTGTGTGCTGGATGCGATTTCACTGCAGACGGCTGCGGCCGCTTCTCTCCTTTCAGAACTTCCAGGCTCTGCCCCGGCTGCCCGTTCGGATCGCCAGGAAGCCGGACGTGGAAGGTGAAGCCGCCGGTGTGTCCTGCAGGGTGATGGAGGGGACAGAAGTGTCACATCTCGCAGCTCAGGGGGGGTGCCAAAAGGCCCGGTGGCCTCCCGCACTAGTACCACTCTTTCAAAATAAGAACCCTGAAAATGTGAGAGGTCCGGAAGCGGTGACTCAGCAGAACTCGCTCTACGGAAGGTCATGTAACGTTTCCATTTTTATGGGACCCTGTATCTGGCTCTTGTTTTTGGCCTGGGCTGATGTGATGGATCACAGACGGGCCAGTGCCAGGTGCCTGATACGGCCCGAGTTTCTCTCAGATACAGTACCAGGCAGAAGTCTTGACACGCCTACTTGTTTTTCAACAAGACAGCGACCCTGAGCACACCTTGAGGTTATGTAAGTCACGTATCTTGTGAACAAGAAAAGAGATGGAGTTCCATGACAGATGCCTGCCTCCTCACAATCGCCTGACCTGAACCCTATAGAGCTGGTTCGGGATGAGTTGGATTGGAGAGTAAGAGCAAGGTAGCCAACTTGTGCCCAGAAGTTGTGTAAACTCTATCAGGACTGTTGGAGAAGCATTCCAGGAGGCTACATCTGGAAGCTGGTTGAAAGAATGCAGAGAGTCTGCAGTGCTGTCGTCAAAGCAAAAGGGGGCTGTTTTAAAGTGTCTAAAATTTAAGAAAAATGTCAAACACTTCTCCTGGTCGTTGCAATATTTGATATATATTACTTCATTACCTCGATGCATTACATAGCTTAAATAGAGACGGATGTATTAAAAGCAGGTGTGTCCAGACTTTTGACTGATAGCTGCTCTCCTGCAGTTATTTCTTAGGAGGCCAAACCACTGTCCAGGGCCTCACATGCTAACCAAGTCCCCCCCGGTTAATACTCAGGAAGGAAGCCCTTATCACGCAGCCTCCATCATTTCTTTCTTTTTAGTTCTTGCTAGATGAGGACTTAATTATTTTTCTTCTCTTCATTTAAGAGCTGTCCCCTAGTTAACTTCTTATGCTAGCCATATTTATAGAATATCCAATTAATTAAAGCCAAACGTGACAGATCATAGTACACTAAGAAATAAGTCAGAAGGAACTGGAGGACTGTTTCAGTGCCACTCCAGTGTCCTTGTAATGGTAGGAAGGGCCCAAACGCACAGGTGGGCTGTTTGGAGGAGGCCATTTGTGGTGCACTGGAAGTTCTGTAGAATGACGGGGATTTGTGTGTCATGCATGTGCGTGATCATCCATGTGTGTGCGATGACACGAGTTGGTGTCATTTTGCGTTAAAGACACAAAGAATGCTCTGTCTGGTCCTTCAGGGGATGCTGCGGAGATGGTGACGGTCCAGCCACGCTCCATGTTTCTCCCCCAGGAGGGCTGGACCTTCCTGAGCGCAGGCGAGTTCACTTTGGTGTTGGTGAATGCGTGTGTGTATGTGTCTGTCTATGTGTGCGCGATCATACTGTGGTTTGAGGAGCACAGTGCTTAAGGCTTATGCTGCATTCCATTTGAACTCGGAAATCATAAATTCCAAGCTCCTAGTCGGAAATTTCAACTGGAATGCTCCCGAACATGGAATTCCGACTCATTAACTTGGAGAAATCGATACCCACGTGCTCAGAATTCAAGATGGCTGCGCCCTTTACAAACAGAAATGAAATGTTTTTTATTGTTAATTATCAGTTATGACTTATTTTTGGCTTATTATTATTTTTGGCCTTGATCCAATGTAAGCTAAATGCGAGAATGGAGGGCTCCCATAGGCTGAGGCAAACTCTGCGTAGTGTGAGGGAGGGGCACCAGCCCCCCCCCGCTCTGCCCGTGCCCTCGGCAGGGCCTGCGAAGGCCTGAGTGGAGCTTCTGTGTCCGCATTTCAGGGAGTATTGGTATTGAATTTCCTCTGATAGCCTTATTTTTTCATACAAAGACATGTAACACACACGCGCGTGTGTGTGTGTGCGCCCGAGTTTACTTTTTAGCTTGTGGGGTCATGTTTCAGGTCTGTACAACATAAACAAAATAAAAATCTGTGACTGAAAACAAAACTCAAAAATAGCCAAAAATCTTATACAGTGGTACCATGGTTCTCGAACTCACTAGAACTCGAATTCCTCGAAAGTTGAACAAACCAGTTTGAATTCGATCTGAATACCAGAAGTTCAACTGTGAACGCTGACCTGATGTAAATTGTACGCGCCAGGAAATTAGTTAATTCTTACTTGAATGCCTTCTTTACAGACTGAACGATTAACCAAATAAAGCAGCACAACATTGCAGTAACTAACACTAAATAAACCGCTAACTTATTTAAACTTTGTTTTACCAGTTAAATTAACTGAAAACCAGTACTCACTGCTTTACGTGATATTCGGGAGAAATAGCAGATTACGAATTGGAACTGCATGGGATACAAACGTCGTGTATAACTAAACTCTTCATCCAATAAGGACAAAGGTGTGCCGTCACAGAGACGGTTCCAGTTTGTGCAGCCAGGTGAGAGGTCGCAATGCATCTAACCGTTATGCATTGCGTCAGGATTAGAATGCGTTGCTTTAACTCAGCGCTGTAAGCAAGTCGAACGCACCCAGTGATCAGATTGGGGAAACAAACTGAAACGCAGACTTAATACAGAGAACTAATGAGAATAACCAGAAACAGTGGAAAGAGCGGACAATCTGGGCAGGACAAGGGTAATGTTGGATTAGATCTTTATCGTTTTGGAAGCCATTAAGAAAAAAATGCTGCTCTTGCTTTACCCTGTTAATTTTGTGTTTAAATTCTAAAAGAAAACATATTTAGGTGTAATTTTGGGGGGGTGGGACCAATTAATTGGTTTTCCATAATCTCTTATGGGAAAAATTTGATCATAACTCAAACTTTTTTCGATTTGATCCGGAGTCTGGAACAGATTGAGCTCAAGAACAGGTACCACTGTGTTTTGTTTGGCTGCTTATGGTTAATGTTAGGGTTGGGTAAGTGTGAGGGTCATCATATTTAGGATTAGGGTTTTACCCATAAAAGTGAATGAAGTCCCCACAATGACAGGAATATGTTTGTGTGTGTGTGTCCTGCAACTGACTGACATCAGAAGGCTTAAGGGAAAGTGACATTTCATATTAATTTTTTAAGATTCCAGTAATGAAGACATGAAGAATATTTATGTTTATATTTGATGCCTACAATCACATTACAACATTACAGCAGTACACCATTAAGGTGGAAGAAGTCTGTTTTTCGTTAACATTTATAAGGTGATTTAAATTACTTAGCAATGCTGTGAAATATTTGGCCTAAATGCATTTAATCTGTTGTTATCCATTGATTGTGTATTAAGTATTAGTGACTAAAAACCTCAAGTGTCACTTTTAGAAAATGCAACTGTAGCCAAGCATGACCTCAAAGAGCAGTTTAAACGGTCAGCCTGCCCAACAGTCAATGCCAGAAGCGATGATGCATTTCCTGACAGCTTTTAATAAGATGGGGGGGGGGGAGGTCCTGTAAATACAAGCAGGTCCACTGCCCAGGGGAAGCTGGAGCCCCATGGCTTCAGCAGGACATGTAGGTAGTATGTGGCTAAGACAATTCAGTAAACCGCCTTTAGCGCAGACACTGCAGAGTCCAGATAAGTTACTAATTGCCAATTATTTGGCGATATGAGATCCCATTGCAAGAAAGGTATATCAGAGATATTGTGAAAAACACCATGTGAAATGGAATACGACTTAATAAAATATTGATGGAGATATATTTAGAGAGATGTTTCATCGGACTGTAAGTGGAATTCCCCGGTTCCCAGCTGGGCTCTTTTTCTGGCTTGTTAGACTTTATTTAACGTGATTATTTTTTAAGCTGCCGTTGCTTTGCTTGACTTGCTCTTTCGGAGCTACTCGAACCCGGTGCACTGCCCTCACTGCTCACTGGGTTTTATCACTAGCACCAGCACTAACTACTGGCTGTGAGACCCTCACAGCAACTAAAAAGCGCAAATGGACAATAGTGAGGGCCAGATGTCACCAACATTTTCCGGAAGAGACTTCCTCTATGGTGACTCACACTGTCACCTCTCAACTCCAGGGCTGGGGGTTCGAATGCCAGCTCTGCTTTGTGTGTGTGACTTTTGTAAGGAATCCACCTCCAGAGTCTCTGGTTTATTGAACAGCTAAAATAATATAATGTAATACAGTGTAGCCATACACCGGGTATTGAAAGGCAGCTCAAATACAAATTAAGGGCAGTTCTTGACCCCCCTTTATACCCCAAATGCTACCCCCCCCCCCCCCAACAAGGTGCTGTGTGTAGGTGTGGGGAGTGAATTTGCAGATAAAGGGTGACCCCCTGGAGTGTGAGGATCCTGAGACAGGGATGAGGCAGGAAATGGCAGAGATTTCCCATGAGTGCAAGTGGTACCTCAGTCTGGCTACTAGTCTCCTCTGGCCATTGTAAACCCAGTTACTTCCTTATCTTAGTGGTTGCAAATGGAACCCCTGTCCTCTCCGAAAATTTCCCCATGATCATAATTTGACAATACTGTCTGTATTCAAATGACTGACCTAGAACATTGGGCCATATTCACTACTTTTCCATACACTTTGCATATTCTCCCTCTGTCCTCACAGTCCACAGATACACAGCTGGCTTACTTGGTGTCCCCGAACTTGTCGTGTGAGTGTGTATGTACATGTCCATATGATGGACGGACATCCTGTCCAGGATGGAGCCTAGCATATGCTGCCTGTGATCGACTCCAGGCCCAAAAGTGACCCTGACCAGGATGCGTAGAAGATGGATAGCTGGAAAGCAAATTCCCTGATTCCTTCCTATTCTCTCTGTCTCTCTGAATCACCTGGATTCTTGGCCAGAACGTGCGGGTGGTCGGGCAATGACTTGCCAGCCGCATCTCCATGAGCTCAGGGGGTCTTGCCGATTTGACGTCAGAGTGAGGCCTCTGGGCCGCATGTGGCATCCAGCTCTTCATGATACAGGCAGCCGGCCAGAGTCTCAACCCAAGAGTCAACTTGCACTCGGCACCGCACACCGCTCTGGCTGCTGGGCGCGTCATGCGTGGTCTTCATGCAGACGTGGATGGGCGGCGGTGATGATGGAGGTGATGGTGTCCTTCTCCCTCTGCCCAGACTTCTGCCAGGTGGAGCTACGTCTCTTGGCCCACCTGTCCTCAGACCCGGAGCTGCTGCGCATCTTCCAGGACCCCAGCGCTGACGTCTTCGCCATGTTGGCCTCCCAGTGGTGAGCCCATGCAAACCTGCCCTTTATCGCCCCCCCCCATTTGATAGAGGCAGCCCCCTCTGCCGTTCTGTATCTATGGGAAACTAGGTACAGCACATGTGTGTATAAGCAGCTGGCTTCACAGACAGGGACTTTGGGGTGGTGTCTGTTGTCGTGTGACCATGTGCCTGGCGGGGGCACTCTGCTCAGGGCAGCGCCGGGAGTTCTGTGCCTCGGTCTCTCTCTCGGTCCCATGTCAACGCGCAACAAATCTGACCCATACTGCTAGTTCAGGGCTTCTTCCCTGTGATCCGGGGGATGAAGTGGCTGATGGCTGCAGTTCCTCTACCTCTTCTGAGGCAAAAGAATGAGGAATGGAGAGGGATTGGATGCTGGTGATTTGTTCTGGTGCCAGTTGAGAATGTAGCATTTTTCACAGGCAGGGGTTGCCATGCCGACGACCATCGCGGTCACCGCTGTGCGCGTTTCAAAATATGGGGACGGCCCAGATGAGCACGGAGAACCATCTGTGGGTCACTTGTCTGTGGAGAACAGCATGGATGTGTGCTGGGCGTCATGCAGCGGCTCTCGTTTCCATGGGGTCCCGGCCCATGAAATGATCTCTGCTGCTCTGTCAAAGAAAAATCTCCTAATACTCCTTTGCTCTTATCATTTGGCCGTCAGCAGCGTCCAGCGGTGTACGTACACATCTGTGAAGTCCCGTCCGTCAGAGCTCACACAGCGTCCTCCTGCCTGGGTTTTGAAAGCAGACACATGGTTATGGTGCTGCATCGTCCCTCTCTTTGCCTTGGGTGCCCGCTGGTCGGCGTGAGGCCGTCAGAGCTGGATGCGCAGCAGGACCTATGGTTCTTTTTCTTGTTCTCGTTTTCAGTCCTCCTGAAGGTGAGCTGAGGGCCACATTCACACAGATACTGCTTGCGGAGTAAGGGGCCCGTAGCCATAGAAATGGCCGACGCGCCACATCGGTGCTACGGGCGACTTCGCTGACGAGGGCCTGCAAGCACGGTGGTAATCGGACTCCTCTGGCCTTCACACTGGCCGCCTCAGCCCCGACACGATTCCCAGCCTGTTGCTTGGCTGCATAACAACCTTGCAGCAGTGCCTGCTCACCATCCGGCTGTCTTTGTGCTCACTGTTTTTACTGCCGTCACTCGGCCCATCGATGCGGACACAGGGGGCGGCCTGCCGCCGCTCGTCTGGGCCCCTGCCTGGAGCCAGCAGGCCTCATCTGGCTCGGGAGCATTTCCACACAAATCACATGGGGGGGTGGCTTCCCGGCAGGCGTTTGGGGCCAGCGGGATCGATATGGTTGTCTGCGCCGGAGGTGTGTCTGGGCCTACATCAGGAGACAGGAGGTGGCGTGGATCAGCACTTAAGCAGCTGTGCGGACTGGAGCCAGCCAAGGCTGCAGTGTGTGTGTGTGTGTGTGTGTGTGTGTGTGTGTGTGTGTGTGTGTGTGTGTGTGTGTGTGTGTGTGTGAGAGAGAGAGAGGGAGAGAGAGAGAGGCTGGAATCAAGAGGTACTTTAATTAAGGGTGGATGGATCATCTGTGGGGTGCTGGAAGCCAGCAGGATGTGATGTATGAAATGCGGCTTAGGCTCCCTCTCCTCTGCTGGGAAGAAAGGTGCCCTCTACTTGCCCGGCCGCAGAATCGAGGACGGCCGTCCTTTATTCTGGGGCAGCGTATCGCCCTCCTGTTACAGACGGATCCCCTCTGGGGGGTCGGCCCCACTGCTGTCTGGCTGGGTTTTCGCTGTCCTCCAAACGCTTGTGCGCTTCAACTCTCGCTTTGACCCGTGTGTCTGATTGGCTTCACGTTTGGGTCTATTTGACGGTAGCGTTCGCCGAGCTGTTCTGAGGCTGCAGTGGAGACGTACGGAGGATGCTCTCGGGGCGCGTTTGTCGCAGCTGTTGGGTTTTTGGTTTCCTTCTCGCGTCGCACTGGCTTGCTTTCCTATTGCGATATCAGTGACATCTGCAGAAAACTTGCTAGCATGAAACAGATTTTCTCGTGTTTTTATGAAGAGATGCAGTGTCAGTAACTGCTTACATCTGTCAAGAACCTGCTGTAGTTGTCCAAGGTCACCGCTCAAGGTTGCCTCCCCATGGCTGCTGGCATGACGCTGATTCCCCCCCATAATGCTCGTTGAACAGGTACATTCAGCCTCGCTGCGTTTACGTGCTTCTGCAGCCAGGTGGCGTACCTACCTCCCCCAATGCCCTGACATTGAATTGAATGAAATTGAATTAGCAGCAGAAGTGTCGCAGGACGCCCCATCCCAGCTTTGCTGTCTGTTTGTTTGTTTGCTGTGGGCAGAAGTGGGGCAGTGTGGTGGCAACAACAGCCGGACCCATTGGGGGCATTTATTCAGATCAATCTGCAAAGCAGGAGTTGATGATGAATGGTGGGGAACTGAGGTCAACCGTCTCTTGATCCTGGGGGCTTTTCAGGGATACCTCCAAAAACTCGCCTGTACGTCCGTGCTGCCCTGCGACTTCCAGAGCAGAAACCAGATGAGGACTCGACGTCACCCTGTGCACATGACCCGTGCCACACAACCTGGCCTGCTTGTAAGGCGTGGTGAGACCCCAGGAGTAAATCGCAGGGTGATACATCAACACAGGACACCGACTGGGCTGGGAGCAGCACCATTTCGTTACCATTAGCTCAGCGCTGGGGTCGGGGCGGGGGGGACGACACTCTGGGTGCACATGCTTCGTCCACCTGCTTAGGGCGACCAAGAGGAGCAGCCTAACCGAAGACCCAGAGCTCTGGAAAAGTAACAACCAGCCAATGGCACGCCTCACGTGATGAGCTGACAGCCAGATGGGTTTCATAAAATCTGCGGCGGTTGTGTTATGCGTAGCTGTCGTATCTCTGGCAGAATGGCACCAAAATGGCGTCCATGTAGATGGCTGCTGGGAGCTGCCCCGGCCCTGCGCTGTCCTCTTCACGGCAAAGGAGCAGCTGCGAGTCTCTTCATCGCGCGTCCCACCTATTGGCGAAATCTGTGGGAAATGATCACCTCGTTATGTCAACGCCTGTGCTACAAATGCTGCCTCAGCTCATTAGTCAGAGGTTATACTCTAATTGTAGTGTTTCCATGCACTGACTGTGGCTGGCCGGTCCCTGTGTGCAGAAGTGAATAGTTCTGGTCCAGAAAGTAAAAATCCAGATCAAGATTTGTTTCCACTGACCCGTTGAGTACTGTACTCTCTGACCGTCGCTCTTTATAACTCAGCTGTTTGATTGAAGCAAAATCTTGGTCCCGGACTGTCCAGCTCTGCCTGTGCGTCATCCCTCCATGCCCCTCTCTCCCTGCACACAGGAATGGGCTACCTGTGGCCCGCGTGAGTCCTCGGCATAGGGAACAGGCCAAGCGCGTCGTCTACTCCGTGGTGTACGGCGCAGGTGAGGCCCCGTCTCCTTACATGGCGAAGCCCAGTTTATTTGGGATCAGGTAATGGGCCGATAAAACCCTTTAATGCAGTGTTTCTCAACCCGGACCCAGGGACTCCCGGATAGGCCATGTTTTTGGACAACCTGGCCGGGACCAAAACATGAACCATCTGGGGGCCCCCGAGGACCGCGCTGGCAAACTCTAGCATGTACTGTGTGTCAAGAACTTGTAAGACATTCGTGATGTGCCAGACAGGCTTGAGGAAGGCGCTCACTTGTACAACCGATTAGCCTGAATTCAGGTTTCACTGCAGTAGTGAGACCGCTGGGACCCGGTCTGTGTGCATCCTCCTCGCGTCCATCGCCTCACAGCCAGCCTGTCCGTGTTTCCGAGCTCTCAGACGTCTTCCTGCTGTGACCCAGTTAGCGCGCTGAAGCTGGGAGCCTCACAGCAGCACCACACGGAGCCCTTTATTGCCGTTGCTATTGGAGACGACTGCAGAGCTCGGGTGTCGGGACCACAGGCTTGCAGGCAGATGGGGGCCCAAATATAGCCTTAATGTCAGAGGTGGAAAGTTCAGGTCCAGAAAGTAAAAAATCCAGACCAAGATCTTGTTCCGACCAAGTTGAGTACTCTGTGACTGTGACTCTTTAGATTTAGTTGGATGGTTGAAGCAAAATCTGGATTTTTACTTCCTGGACTTTGATCTTTCCACCTCTGCTTAATATGAATGATTCCCCTGTAAAGGGTGCCTTGGACTGCCTGTGTTTGACCGCTTAGGTCATGCGTCAGGTCTTCATCCCCGGCACACTCTGAGCCACCAGTGTCCACACTCATCAACCCCCCCACCACCTGAAATGCCCAGAGGGGTCCAGCGGCCCTCGTGCTGCATCCCCATTGTCCAGGTCCAATAAGTGCGCTTCATACTGCCTGGGCTGCATTCTGTAAGGCTGTCAGCCACCATAACGGTCCCGCCCACCAGGCCTGAGCCGTACCTTATATAATATATGACACCGGCTGAATTTAAGAGGGACGCGCTGTGCCGCTGCTCTCAGGCTACCTGCTTTTAATAACCCTTTAGTGATTCCCCAGGGGAGTCTTATAGCCTGCACCTATACAGTGCTGGCTGTGGCCCATGGGGGAATTGAGTTACCTCCCAATGATGTGACAGCGCAGTGTGAGAGCCGAGTGATGCGGAGTGCCATTCAGGAGGATTACGGCCAGATCAGGCCTGCGTTGGCCCGCCTGTCATCACAGGGCTTGGGGGCGCAAGCTGGGAGACGCATCAGAGTCATTTAATGGAGTTGTGCTCGAGTAACAAAGGGGTCATCTGCAAACTCACAGCCTCTGCCCGGATTAGCCTCCCGCCCACCTGCAGCACCTCAGAGCTGTTTACAGCTACACGTGGTACAGCGTGTGCTTCAGGGGGGCAGCGGCATTACAGGCGCCGCTCAGCTCCTCCTGGCTGAGTGTAGAGCTTGGGCTAAGAAACTGGGACAGTTAAAACGGAAGCCGGCCAGTCTGTGGCCAGCAGGGACATACAGGCACGACAGCCGGGCAACCTGTTAGCGAGGACCCCTTGAATCCCTCACATGTGGACAGATGACCCTGATGTCTGGGTCAGCCTGTCAGCCAGGACCTCTCTCAAATGCGATATGGAAGGGACAAAAAGTGGGACCAGTAAGCTGAAGACGCTGAACTTGATGAGTGGGACTATCCAAACGCCTTGAGCATTACAGAAAATCGCATGGCACTCTTGGTTTGACTGCTAATGAGACATCCTGAGGGGAGGTAAGCATACCTACATGAACCGAATATAGCCCAGTAACAGTCATCCTCATACCACATGCGTCCTTGCTGTTGATGGCGCCTATGTTCCTGCGTGTGCCAGCTCCACATCCCATGGAAACCGTAGCACATTGAGTATGGAGGAAGATGTCTTTCGTCGAGGTCCCTTGTGGGTGACGTGGGAGGGTGGCGTGTGGGCTTAGAGCTGCCTCCGCCGGGGCCAGAGAGCGGGAGCTGAGCGTGGGAAACCCAGCGGGCCGGGAGCAGGTAGTCTTACAGGAGCCGTCTGGCCGGATGAGTCTCGTTAGGAGCTGAGAGAGAGGTGAAGTCAGGTCTGTTCGCAGCTTAACTGACAGAAGCTGTCTCTGTGCTTGGACCCTATCCAGGCAGGGGGCGTCTCTCGCGTCTCCTGGGCCTCAGCGCGGAGGAGGCGGCACTCTTCATGGACAGCTTCTCCCAGGCATTCAAGGAGGTGCAGAACTTCATCCAGAGGACGGTCCAGCAGTGTCAGAGCCAAGGTGGGCAGCCAGACCCCCGCAGGCTTGTGAGGCCTTCAGGTTATGCTTTCTTTACCACAACAGAAAAAAAGCGTATGGATATCTCCATCCTTCTCCATCATTCTCCATCTCCTTCCATCTGTCTCCCCTTCATTCTGTCTCTTAGTCCTTGAAAGGGTCCTGTTAGCTGGTCAAAAGTTTGCAATGTTATTGCCATATGATCATAATAAATTAAAACAGTAACACAGCCCTACGTGGAGTTCCCCTCCGCTCTAATTAGTCTTGCCTGATTGCCCATGGAAGGGAAATGCATATTGAGTTGATAATGTGAGGTTCCTCTGGTCATGTAACAGGACTGGGTGTTTTCTGGAATCTGGATGGGGGTATTTTTCTGGAAACTGTCAGGCCATGCGAGATGTTTCTGATTGGGACAGGGAGCAGGATGTGTATCTCTGGTTCTGTCTCAACGGGTATGCTTTGGCAGCCTGAAGGTTTAGCTGTAATAGGTTAGGATCCAGTGCACAGTGCTTTCCCGCTCTATCGCTGCACCTCTCCCAAAAAGAATCCATTAGAGCCACAGATCTGTCACAGAGACGCCTCGCTGACTGGTCCCCATTTGCATGCGATGAAGCAGCTGCAGCAGGGACTCCGAGTCACAGCGGGGGACTCTGAGTCTGGGCTGCTGTGTGGGATGGCTGGTGAGGCTCCGCATGCCCTGATTTGCCTCCTTACTGGCACCAGGACAGTTGCAGCAGCGCCAGCAGCTATCGTCTGTCCAGCATCTGCGTGAGATCCTCTCTGCAGGATCTCTGGGAGCGAGACTGGATGTTCCCACCCCATTCCCTGGGGATGCTGGACATGAAAGGGAGTGAAAATGAAAAGATGTTGGTATCTGTATCTCGGGTATGTCTGGAGCTTTCTGTGATGCACACACCGTGCCGCTGGTGGCTCCTGGCCGTAGCTAACCCTACCCCCATCCTGTGGAGGGGTCAGACTTTACTACTCTCCGCCTGCCTAAGTATGTCATTTGGAACTGCAGTGATATGCAAGGGTGAGGGAACAGGCCTCGACCCTCTCGTGTGACAGGAGATGAGAGCAGAGTGTTAGTCAGAGAACCCCTCAGGAGTGCGGCTGTCCATGGCCCCAGCCTGCTGACCCCCCCCACTCTCTTCCCATGCTCACTGTTGTCCCCTCTCCATACCTCTACCTCTCTCCTCCACCTCTATTGTTTATCCTTTGTATACCTCTCTGCCAGTATTAAGGGGATGTTAAAACTGTTGTGGGGAAGATGGAGAATCTTCCCAGCTGAAGCGCCATATGTTGTTGTTCAGGGGAGGTGGAGAGTGGGATTGTGGGTAAGCTTGTTCTGCGAAGTGCTGCCAGGGTGCCGAGCAGCCCAATAAGAACCTAGTGTTTATTTTAACCTAGTATTTAAAAGTGTTTATTTTCTTGCTGCTCAAAGCTAAACCAACGTGAAAGGAAAGTGAAAATGAATGTCATTGACTGTGCAAGAGTTTCTGTTCTATGGGTTAAGATACTTTGCTAAGAAGAAAAAATTTGGAATATTTGTTGAAGTAGACTTCCTGGCCCCGTGATAAAAACTGGGGGGGGGTTTTCCCAAGGAAAGGTTTCACTAATGTATCTGTGTGCCTCCATTTCTCAGTTTCCTACCCTCATATCGAATTGCCTTTTCCCTTTCTAGGTTATGTTTTGTCTCTGATGGGTCGGCAGCGCGTTTTGCCCCACATCCAGTCCCCAGACTGCGCTCTGCGGAAGCAGGCCGAGCGACAGGCCGTCAACTTTGTGGTCCAAGGTAGCTGCGGCCCGCTGGCCTCCCGACGCCTTGGGCGGCTGAGCTGTCTGTCTCACTGCTGTCACACGGTCACTGTGTCCGTAGGCTCTGCCGCTGACCTCTGTAAGATGGCAATGATCCGCATCCACTCTCACCTCTCCTCCTCCCCAGGACTGACAGCCAGGTCAGACCCCTGTCCTCCTCGTTCTTCTTCTCTTCCTTCTGCCTCCCTCACCAATGTGTGATCCATTGATTGGCTGGCATGGTCCTGTCACATACGTGAAAGGTGCTTTTGTTAAGGTGAGGCCTCCTGGCACGATGTCCTGGCAGCTTTTTACGTCATGAAACGCATTCGTGAAAACGTGATATTGCTTTGAGCGCTGATCTCACGGCTGCCATTGATGCGGCGGGCTCCTCAGTTGAATAGCAGTATTGAGGAGAGGCTATTTGTAGAGTGAAACGGGCTATTTTTGCCCCTCTAAAAAAATCTGACGTGCTAAATTGACGAAGGTGAACTTAATGGTAGTTTTCTGGGGACACGCTGCTACCCTCCACTTCAAGTCCTTA
>JABFDZ020000016.1:16286985-16298153 GCA_019775955.2 Pollimyrus isidori
GTCCTCCTCCCTCCCTGACTCGCTCACTGGCAGGAACAGCAGGGCCAGCCCGTCCACTCCTGTCCCAGCCCCCACCGGACCCCCACTGCCCTTCCCGCCGCCTTAGCAAAGCCTTCCCTTTCTCTCCGATCCCCATCCTACATGAATACCCCAGCTTTGGCTGCAGACTGTCAGGTTATTCATAGCTCGCATGCTAATGAGTAATTCATTGAGGTGCTCGCAAAAATATACAAAATGTATACCTAGGTATGTTTAATTCATTATCACCTATATTAATTGTTAATGTGTTCTGAATACCTCACCACTCCAGAAAAATGCTCGTCTGGCTCCCACCCCAGCTACAGGAGAACTGCACCAGGGTGCTTACATGGGGGGGGGGGGGGTGGTATACATGTAAATTTATCGTGATGAATGATGTAGACTCTTCACTGCTGGTATTAAATCTCCATGAGTCAGCTGTCCTTCCTGCTGCCATCATGAAATCCGCTTTGTTTCAAAGCGCATGATTCGCGCGTCGCGGTTCATCGACTGGATCTCTGCCCTTAAAGATGCAATTTAACATTTAAAGCATTATAAGTGTCGGATGAAAGGGCCAGATGTGTGAAGGCCAGTAAGATGCAGCTGGGGACGTCCTTTATCGCCTATGCTATCATTCACAGATACGCCAAGGGAAACACAGGCAGAGCTGATTGGCTGATCTCCCTCCGGCAGGCATCCATTAATAAGTGCTGTTAGCTAACATTAGCATCTTTGATTCTCCAGGAGGGCTTATTGACCTCGTGCGGCATCCAAATAACCATCTGGATGATTACAGGGCCCCCATGGCTAACAACGTCATTCAAGTACCTTAATCAATTGTGTGTGTGTGTGTGTGTGTGTGCCTGTGTTACCGACACACACTTTCTGGTGAGGGTCCTGGTTATTACACACTGCAGCCCGCAGCTGATCTAACTACACTCAACATGCTGAACGAAGCGGCTTTTTAATTTGGCCTTTGGTTTGGCTGTGATACGCATGCATATGTCATGCTATGTCAACCATACCCCCTACCCAGCCCTAACCATAACCATAAGTAACCAGACAAAAAACAAAAGTTTTTGCATTTTCAGTTTTTTTCATAGCAGTCAACAATTTTTATAAAATAGAGTTTTCCCTTATGAGGACCAGGAAACCGGTCCCCATAAGGGAAAAAAATCAGATATTTATCACCAAAGGCATGATTCAGCAAAAAAAAAAAAACAGTCTGAACCTGAAAAAGTGGGAATAAAACGACTGTCTCAGATGAAGATTTTGGAGGGGGGTGGGGGGGCATTTGAGGGAGGGGGGATCCATTTACCAAAACTGGCTCTGTTGTCCTCGCCACGAACGACACACAGCCATAAACGACAGGAAATGTGGGAGGATGCATCACCATCGCTGTCCGAGGGCCTGGGCCCGGCCTGCAGGCGACGTGCATCGTGTGGAGGAATCGCAGTCAGGTGCATCAGACTCACAAAGGCCAGGATGCAAGTAAGATGCCCAGAAAGTGAAAATATCTGCAGGTAAGGGGTGTGGGGGGTGACCTTACAGTAACATCGCCTCCATGTTGACAACGACAATGCATCATATAGCATCTCTGTTTCTGCTTTTATTTGTTTGCTTTTCTGTTTATTCCCCAAATCTCCTGCTCTGCAGAGCATTATTTTAAGCCACTTGAAGTGCTGCATCAATGCGACACGATGAACAAAATGATCTGTGTTAGCACGCCCCCTAGTGGTTAAGTTGTGAAGTGGACGGCCACCAGGGAACGCGGGAATAGGCTGTGTTGTGGATTCAAAATGTACAAGCGAGCGATCTGAGCGCGCCCGTGAAATTGTGTAGAGAAAACCAGCACAGCAACGCTTTAATCGGGATTACTGCCTACGAATTCGAGATCCAATTACAACAAAGTGTGTATAAAGCACATTGTTTGCAGCAACAGCAAACTTCAAAAGACTTAATGAGCAGTTCTGGAAGATGTGCGTGAAATGAGCGTGCTCTGTAAAATTTATGTTATATTAAGGTTTCCTGAATATGGAAACCCAGCTTGTCACAGCCCTGGCAAGGGGGTGGATGAAATAACAGAGGGACTTTAACTTTGAAGTAACAAAACCAGAGTTAAAACGTGGCAACAGAGCTGAGTCATATTAGGTTGAATGCCAGTTATAATTTTTGTGTGTCAGTTATTAAAGAGGTCTGACAACCAGCGCTCTCATAGGTCAGTTTTCAACGTGAGGCAGCAAAAAAAAGGCCAAACAGTCAGAGCCCAAATCGCAGTGCCCATGTCACAAAAATTGTAAAATTATTTAACACGTGGATTTGAACAGTGTGAAAATCCTGACAGCATGTGTCAGTGGTCTAAGGTCAAAGTTCACCGAGAGGGCTAAACAGAACCTCGAGAGGATGGGATCAAAAATGACCGCAGGACTGAATCGGCACCTCTGTGACTCAGGCCCAACAAACTGGAATTCATGACAAAGCTGACATTTGGAATCTGCCTTCATCCTACAATATGGGGGACAGTATGGACAACTATCCTGTGAGTCACTGGGTCTGATGCTCTCCTGCCATCAGGGAAAATGACACCATATTACAAACCCTATGTTGTGAACACAGTTCGGCCATACTGCTCCCTGGACGACAATGCCCACATAAACACCTATAAAGATGTCCCGGAGTAGGTTCTTGAAGAATGCTCCAATATCCCAGACCACACCATACAGGAAATTACAGTAAATACTAAATCTATGCCGAGGGCAAAAAAAATGTAGTTTGTTATTTTTTAAGCTATCATAGGAGTTGATTGGGAGGAAACAATTAGTAAATTACCTGAGTACTTATCAGCATATAGTAACTTGTTCCCTGTATGTGCAGTTCTGCTTTGTTCCCCTAATTGCTGCCGCTTGCACACCATCCCCTCAGAAGCTGCTCCTGTTAAAAACAGTGAATCATGCCTATTTTTACTCAAGAGCTCCTCCACCTGCCCACAATACAGGCAGTGCAGAAAGGACAAGAATCTAATTCCCCTCCATCGATGTTCCTTGTCATGGGGGGGCTGGCGCCTGCCCCGGGCAGCACCGGGCGGGAGGCTGCCCCGGGCAGCACCGGGCGGGAGGCTGGGGTACGGCCGGGACAGGATGCCTGTCCATTTCAAACCACATGACACAGGGAAGACACACAAACCACCAGCTATTTCCATGACGATACTTTTGTCTAGAATACACAGATAACAATTAGAAATACCTCCTGAGCTGCGCGTATGAGTGAATGACTGGTTCTGGATGAATATAGCAGTAATATCTACTATCGTTAAAAACAGTGAGAGCAAAATTTGAATGAAACGCAGGAAAAAGGTATAAACAAAGATCAAGCTTGTCAGACCTGTGGTGGGAAAACTGTTTTAATGCTGGAGATGCCGATAGGACGGTTATTGACGATTACAGCTCATCCTCTGCCCGAGCACAGAACACGTAGGCAACTTAAAATGTCAACTGGTGTTACGGGAGACGGGGTGGCTAGCGATTGACGCTCAGCCCCTCCTGGCTGCCACGAGCCTTTCGGTCCCCTGCCATCTGTCCGAAGGTGAAGGTGGGGGCTTCAGGTTCATGCTGACTGAACCCCCATCGCCACTCAGCAACCCCCCCCCCGCGGTTCTGAGAGGAACAGGGCGTTCTGTGATCTACTCTAAAGGTATTGAAGAATCAAAAGGACTGACCTCTGTGCGTGTATCAGTGACAGCACCTTCCCTTACAAAATGAGATTTACAGCACAAGTCCAAATCACTGTGAAGAATCACGAGATGCTAAAAGTTCATACTAATATACAAAGCTAATTTAATCTAAAACATTAAGCAGTAAAACGAATTACTGTTAAATTTACCACTACGCATTATTTTTTTTCCCCATATTAATTCCTTAAAGTCTAGCTATTTAATAATTTAGAAGCCATTTCCTAAACCAATAATCAGACCCACTTAACTCTCAAAGCATACCTACAGTGCAAATACTTTATTTCTTGTAAGCTGAACAGTTAATTAATATATAAGGTTTTATAAAAACATTTGGGGTATTTAAGAAATACATAGAGACTATCAGGCCTGTCTAAGCTTTACTTTGGGGTGAGGGTAGCTCATGATTAGAGTTGTTGGTTCTCTCCAGTACAGAAGGTCATGGACGGACGTGCATTTGGGACGGGGCATCGTGGGGGGGTGGGGGCTCATCTGCTCAGCTGAGCGTGTTGGTGGGCATGCAGTCGCACAGGGCTCTCCTCTCTGCCCGCAGGACCAAGCTCTCTGTCTGCAAAACACATGGGGGGGGGTGAAGGTCAGAGTACCCAGAATGCCAGAATCCGCGCACCCCCCCCCTCCTAATGACCGCCAATGGGGCAAGGGAATATGCACACCCACATTAGTGACATGAAAAGGATGGGTGTTGAGGTGGAGTGCTAGCCTGGAATGTTAGACTGGAGTGTTAGGGTGGAGCAAACAGCGTTAATCATCAGGACTGTTTTTTTTTAAAAAAAAAGCTCTTCAATTTAAGTTCTGCTTTTAAAATGTATCGGAATGTCGAACCAGCGAAGCAGTTTATGCACTTCAACAGGTAAAAACAGGGAATTGTTATAAAATGTTTTAGAAAATTACAGCATAATCATTATTTAATAGAAATGCAAGAAAAGCAAACTGCTAATCCAGAAATTATTTTATAGCTTCTTAGCCAAATATAATTTGCTTGAGTTCTGTCACGGTCTATTAACACAATATGGCTGAAATGAAATTCACTCAGGAGATATTGTAGCATAACCAAACAATTGAATCCCAGGAGAAAAACCCTAGCAACACAATTACAGATCGGAGACAAAGAGAATTTGCCTATTTTACTGAAGTGGATTAATATGTCTGGTGCCATAACAACATTTCACTAAACTGTAATTGTTACTTTGAAACACTGTCGTCATTCTGGGAAAGCTTACCCTTGAGTCAAGGTTGAAGGCCGTCTTCCTCAGATCTTGTAATGCCCTCTGCATAAACTCAAAAGCATGGCAGTCCACACAGGGTCTGCCTAAGATGGGCAGAGGCACAGTCAGGCACTTAGCATGCATGTATTGGTTTAAAACATTTCAAATATGTGAAAATGAATCCCTGGAAATCAATCAAGGAAATGCACAGAGGTGTATCAACTTTCTGACAGAGGATCCACGTGTAGCTTATGCGGCGTCGGGGAACACAGCCATATTCCTGAAAATATCATGAATTTTTCATTGGTGCAATACAAGCTTCATATCATTGTTTACATATTCGTGTCAGAAAACATATGTAGTGAATATGGGTGAACTGTACATTTCGATGTTTCACTCTGAAGGTATACGCCACAGTAAAATTTTAAGAAAATTTAATACGATCGTGCTTTATATCGAGTAATGAATTTTGGGGGTGTCCTATATAAAAGCCCTGGGTATATTGATGCGTATTCTCCAGTACTCCAATCAGCATAAGAACGATTCATAATTTAATCTGTAAATTAACTGATATGCACCGTTTCGCTTTAATTTATCAATCAATTCTTAAATCTCAATCCCTGTTTTCAACACAGACTGGACCGATGGCAACCATAATACCGTAACCATGCATGCTTCAAACGTGCTTCATAGAATGTAGTAAAAATGACTTACTCTCGGCTGGGATGACAGTGCCAGTTTCCTGGCTCGCCTCAGTCAGCCTGAAACAGAGCAGCTCGACTATCATCAAGAGCGCCACAGCAGCGCAGACTGGCTGCAAGAAGCCTCTGGTCTTCATGCTGGCACCGAAAATCTCTGCAATAAAATGGAGAGGCGGCCGGGGGGCGTTTAGCGGGGAGCCCTCTGCGCGAAAGCGCACACCGTGCACGACAATAACACGTATGCAATTAATGCTGATAATCTGGAGATACGCGGTAATCTGAACCACGGAAGGAAAAGTAATATTAAAGATGCAATGCGGGTGCACGATCGGAGCATCCTTTACCATTCATCAGTATCACCAACGATAGCGGACAAAAGAATCAGCTAAAAAAAATCACATTGATTACGTATTCGACAAAGAAACGACAGCTGAGCTCCTAACGTTTGAAAAAACATTCATTCAATTAAGTATTAATAACAGTTTTCGAAAAAGATGAATATATATATATTTACCAATTGCCTTTGATGGAGAAGAAACCGCCGCTAGTCGCCTCCTATAACTGCCTTCTGCGTCTCGGTTTTGCCGTGCAGGAATCGCACCGGTGCTTAAGGTCCTTCACGGGCCACCGTAGGTTCAGGCAGGAATTTGGCCGACAGGCAGCGGACGCGTTTGTGTCCCATGGCCACCGGCGCGTAGTACTGGAAGTGTGGAAATTCATATAAAATTGTATATATAAAAACATACTAACATAAAAGGGTACGACAATACAATTTATGGGAACACCAAGTCTGATTTAGGAGTTGAATATGAAGTAGTTAGTGTTATATTTTAAAACGGGGGGAATGAAACTGCGTGACGTATTAGGTAAAATATGAAGTGCATTCTGAACAAGCGAATAATACTCATTTTCCAGTTATCAGTGTTATGAACAGTTCTGCTTTTTTTCTGACTGACGAAATTGCCGTCTGCTGCATTGATAGCGGGTTTAACTGATGGCTGAAAGCTGCGTAAGCAGGGGGGATATCGGCTTGAAAGCGGCGCGGTTGCCGTACTATGTGTGGCGCCATCTTGCCGTACGGCGGTGGCCCAGCGGAGCATCATGGGGGCCCTGCCCGCAGCGTGTTTAGTTAGGGTAGCCTGTTAAAATGCCGAACACCGTTTACTTCTTTTTCCAAGATGGCGTCGATGAGGGACAGCGACACCGGCCTCTGGCTGCACAACAAGCTGGGATCCACGGACGAGCTGTGGGCGCCCTCCAGCATTGCCTCGCTGCTGACTGTGTCCGTGATCGACAACATACGCCTTTGTTTTTCTAGTTTGTCCCCACCGGTGAAGCTCAAGCTTCTGCTTGGGATGCTGCATCTCCCGCGGCGCACCGTGGACGAGGTGGGTCCCTGCTCATAGTCAGGGCGCTGAGATCGGTCTGCAACGCGCCAGCTGGCGATCCTCCGGGCGTGGCCGCCGTGCAGCGTATCGGTGCCGGTCGCTCCATGCAGCCCGGACCCGGCGGTATCCGTGTTCCCCTAGCAGATACTCTGGACGTGGCTCTGAGTTTCACGTTGCGCTCCTTCAGTTGTCAGCTGGCAGCCGCAGCATTTTGCGCGCATTGATTGTGCGGATCCTGAAACGACAGGCGCGTACAGCGACGGAATCAGCGGCGGGTTCGTCTGTGGTCCTGGTTCGGGGTTGAGATGACCACGTTGGTTAAGGACGATCGCCGACGTTTTTAGACTGTTCAGCTAGTTAGCGTGACTGTCCGGGTTTTTGGGATCGGTTTGCTTCAAGATGCCGGAGAATCCCGATTCGAGCCGTGCGCCATGTGCTGACATGCCCGAGTGGACCCGCCGAGGGACCGCCCTCTCCTCCCTCTGCCTTGGAGATGCGATCAAAACCTACATGTATCACCAGTAATTCGCCTAGTATTTGCTTTAATAGATGGCTGTTTCTATGTGTGTCAAAAGTGGTTTGGGATTTTGAAGAACTTTAGATTAAAATAAAATCTTGAAATTATAACGGAGGGAGTGTTTTTGATGATATTTGGTTATTAAATAGGTCTTTTTACATTTATTGTTCAGATCTGCAAGCGGGTGAAACGGGGTTTTAGTTTAGAATTAAATGTCTGCATTTTATTACTCTGTTTAAATGTGACATCAGCATAAGCTTAACAACCCTTAACGGAGCTTTAAAGTCTATTAGCTGCTGGATTTAGTAAATAGGATAGGTAGTTACTAGATGAATCAGTATCATTTTCAGTATAAAAATCTCACTGAAAAAATCTGTTGATGGATGGATATATATGCATCCAAGTAGAGCTGGGCGATGTTTGAATAAAATATATTGTTATTATAAACTTTAATATTGTAATCAAATTTAATATCATATCAAACAGTAGCCAAAGCACTTGTTTTCTTGCATAATTAACAGTTGTAATGCGCTGTTAAACATTCCATCAAGTTATGTGTCTGTTGTTGGCATAATTTATCGTTATATCTGTCACATTCTCCGTAACTATTAGTAAAACAATTTGGTTATCATAATCATAAAAACTCAGAACCACCTATAATATTTTACTGTTGTCTACATATGAATTTTATAGCATCGTGATAAATAGGTATGTTGTGGAAAATCTCCGGAAATATTGTGATATTGTTTTCAGGGCGTATGGACAGCCATCCATAATCATGGTGTCTTTCCTGAAGCTGTTCAGTTTGAATACCTGCCATCATTCACAGGCCTGTCTCTCAGCTGGCCTGGAAGGTCTAGTGACCTTATTGACGAAGCCTGGTGGGCCTGTGTTACGCACGGGGTGACTGTCCTCCTGTCTCCGCAGATGAAGGAGGCCCTGAATGAGATCATTCAGCTGGCCACGCTGGACTCGGAGCCGTGGGTCCTGATGGTGGCCGACATCCTTAAGTCTTTCCCTGAGACGGGCTCCCTTAACCTGGACCTGGAGGAGCAGAACCCCAATGTGCAGGACATCCTGGGGGAGCTGAGGGAGAAAGGTGGGGCGACTAGGGGCAGCGATGATGTCAGCATGTCATTCGTGGGTCAGGCAGCTTCTCTGGGTTAATGTCGCTGTTAGGATATAAATCTGCACAAGCTGGCTTTTATAGGTATGAATCAGCATTCTGACAACTTTACCCTCCAGCAGATGATTTTACCTGTAATACAATGAAGCCTCAGCTACCGTTTTCCATTTTTATCTACTTATTTATACTAAATAATTCTGGTGGTGACTGCAGCTATGTTCTGCAATTAAGTGCATGATGTGACCTGCTAGCTTAAGACTTAAGACGAAACCACCATTTGTGTCTGTCGTTAGCATTAGCCTGTACCTATGGTGTTTTTAATGGTGCAGTTAAGTAGGATGAATTTAGCTTTATTAGATGCTACCCAACAAGTAGGGTGTGGGGGTCAAAGGTGAAACCGGGGGCTGGTTGTGAGTCGCTTTTGTGACGGGATGCCTTCAGGATTGCTTGTAAGACTCCAGCGGGCTGAGAGACGATTGGCCGCTTCCCCTGGTAACCCCGCCCTTCTCTGCTCCACAGTGAATGAGTGCGAAGCTTCGGCCTTGTTGCCCCTCGAGTGTCAGTATCTAAACAAGAACGCCCTGACCACCCTGGTGGGGCCTCTCACGCCTCCCATCAAGCACTTCCAGCTGAAGAGGAAGCCCAAGAGCGCAACCCTGAGGGCAGAGCTGCTGCAGAAATGTAAAGGCCGACGTCTCTCCGTCACGCCGAGCTTCCTCTCATTTTTGACTGCGTGTACAGGTAGCGTTTTGGGACTTCAGCTGCCCGTTGACTCACTGGGTCATTCTGTCCCTGCTCCACCCCCCCCCCCCCAACACGGTAGCCACGGAAACAGCACAGCAGCTGAAGAAGACAGCCGGAGTGCCTTTCCATGCCAAGGGGCGGGGCCTGGTGAAGAAGATCGACACCACAAGTGAGCCCACCCCCACTGAAACATGCGGGGGTGTCTCTGTGCGACTGTGGTAGTGTGCGTGAGCCGTGCGTATGAGGTTCATGCCCTAGTTTAAATATCATTCAATGGGAAGCTGTACCCAGAAATGGACCGATTGTGTTAATTGCCAGAAGGGTTCCAGTGTATCTGAAAGAACAGGCTCTTTGTTGTCTGGAGTATCCAGCCTCTCTGTCTCCCAGTGACATTCTTCTTGCACTGTAGATTTATGCTGTCTGCAGTTTTTTTTTACTTAGTATCAGTACCTGTATGTTTTACTACTTTGGTGTTTGCACTAAAAGGTCGGGGTTACGCTGCCCTTCCTCCCTAGCTCTACTGAAGTTTCCCATAATTCTTTGGGGCCGTCATGTGACCCGTTAAATAGTTAGATGCCCTGCTGATCAGTGTCTAAAGACATTAGTTGGAACCAAAAGCGAAGTAGGTCTGCGATTAGTGTGAGCATTGTGAAGCTGCCAGGTGCCTGTCGGAATGCACACGTCAGAAATGTCCGCTGCTTGTGTAAATGTGTCAGGCTTTCTGTATTGTGTCAGGTCCTGACGTGCACCTCCCTGTGCCCCCCAGCTCCCCTCAAGGGCATCCCGAAAGCCCCCTTCCGGAGCCCCACTGCCCCCAGCATGTTCAGCCCCCCCAGCAACAGGACGCCCATCGCTCCTGTGCGGACACCATTGCGCAAGGAGCGCGGGGTCAAGGTGAGCGTGTTTCACGCTCGTGGAGCGTGAACGAGCCTCAGGACCGTGTGTGAAATCTCAGCGTTACGGCCGAATGCCGACAGTGAGCCCGATGAGTGCTAAATGGGGCGTGTTGATGTCCCCAGTTGTTGGATATCTCCGAGCTGGACATGGTGGGCGCCGGAAGAGAAGCCAAGAGGCGGAGAAAGACGCTGGGTGAGCTCTCACTCCTGTCACCTCTGCGGTCAGGGCTTAAAGTGTGACGTGGTTTCTCACAGGCCTTAAAAAGTATGCTGTCTGGCAGGAGCAGAAAGCCACTTTCTCCTGTAGAGTCACTTTAGTCAGTAGCGATAGTGAAGCTGAGGACTGTGGGAGTTTGTGGTCTTCGCCGCGCAGGATTGTGGGTATTGTAGTCCTGCCCTTGCCTATGTGATCACCTTGTACACATTGTCACTCCAGATACTGAAGCGGGCGAGAAGGTTGCCAAAGAAGAAGCGGTGGTGGAGAACACCACACCTGACTACGCCGCTGGCCTGGTGTCCGCGCAGGTGTGCAAGCCCCCCTAACCGTCCCCCCACCCACCCCCGTCACATGCTCTGTGCCTCACTGATCTGATCTGTCTCTCTGCAGAAACTGGGCTCCCTGAACAACGAGAGCACGCTGCCGTCGACCAGCTACCTGCCTGCCACGCCCAGCATGGTTCCGTCCTCGTCCTACATTCCCAGCTCCGAGACTCAGCCAGGTGAGCCCTCGCCGCCAGTGTGGCCCTCATGGTGTGGGGGGGGGGGGGGGGGGGGGGGGGGGGGGGGGGGGGGGGGGGGGGGGGGGGGGGGGGGGGGGGGGGGGGG
>JABFDZ020000016.1:16298253-16310365 GCA_019775955.2 Pollimyrus isidori
GCCAACGCCGCAGCATCGGGTCGCGAGCCGCTGCCGTCCAACAGGCAGCCGGAGGAGACGACAGCCCTCAGCGTCACCCTCCCCCCCCAGTTCAAGCAGCGCCCCCCCATGTACAACAGCAGCAGCAGCCCCGCGGCCCCCACCTCACCCGCCACTCCCACCAGCACGCCGGCCAATCCCGCGCCGCCGCCCGCCTCTACAGCCACGCCCCAGGAGCAGCCTGCCCAGCCGCCTCCCGCCCAGGCCGCATCCGCTCCTGCCCCCCCGCCACAGCAACCCAAGAAGAACCTCTCCCTCACGGTGAGATCTCCGCTATGCCGCTCTTAACACCCAATGGCGACCCCCCCCCAGACCAGGGCTGACGCTGCCGTGTTTCCCCTGCAGAGAGAACAGATGTACGCTGCCCAGGAGATGTTCAAGACCGCGAACAAAGTGACGCGTCCGGAGAAGGCTCTCATCCTGGGCTTCATGGCGGGATCCCGAGGTACCGCCAGCCGCTCTGCCTCTCCCCGGGTCCTTGGTTCGCTGTCGATTTTTCTTATTCGGTTTCATTGTTGTATCATTTTCAACAGATTTTGGTTTTTATATGTTAGTTTCTGTTATGTTTTAGTCATTTTGCTTTTGGGAATAGATTGAAACTTGTAGAACTATTTTATGTGCCTGAACTTTAGAGAATCCTGCGTATACGAACGGTGCAACTTGCATACTCATACCTGCCAAATTAGCGCGTTGCAGGGCCCTTTGCTACTAAGCGGGGTTACTGGCTTATTGGCATAATTTGCCGGATTTAAGGGAGTCCGGGTAAAACGTAAGTGAATGAACATATACCGTAGTAAACTGTGGTACCTTAAATCCAACAAGTTACCCCGATAAGCCAGTAACCCCACTTTGTAGTACAGGCCACAGGTATCTTTAATGGTAATCAAAGATAAACAAATCATTACTTTAGCTAAATGGTATTTAAAAATGGTAACAAAGTATTTGACATTTGCTTTTTAGTTTAGTTTTGGAAGCAATAGTTATAGTTTTCTTTTAGTTGTATATTTTATTTTGGTATATTTATTCCAGTTTACAAGAAGGTTTTGTTATAGTTCATCTTTAGCTGTCGTTAAGCCGCTGGTCTCCTAGTCGAGCGTTGTGTCCTGCGGGAGGCGCTGTGCTTCATGCTCCGCCCCTGTGTCCGCAGAGAACCCGTGTCCGGAGCAGGGCGACATCATCCAGATCAAGCTGAGCGAGCACACGGAGGTGCTGCCCAAGGCTGACGGCACAGGCAGTACCACCATGCTGGTGGACACAGTCTTCGAGATGAACTATTCCACGGGCCAGTGGACCCGCCTGAAGAAGTACAAGCCCATCACCAACGTCTCGTGACGGGGGCGTGGCTGGGCGGAGTGGGGCTGGGCGGAGTGGGGCTGGGCGGGGCTTCTCGTGACCCACCCGTTAAAAAAAATGGAAGGGGGGGAGCAGGAAGTGGGCCAGATGCAGCTTGTAAAGTTGTGGGGGATGGGTGGGATTTGGATTTGGGGTACAGGATGGAGATGGTGCCATCCCGCGCGGGTGGAGATCCGCTGAAGCTGATGGTGCACCCCATTCCCCCCCCCCCCCCGCTATGCTCGCCAACGCCCCTGGGCAGGGACCTATCAGAACTGTCTATTTTTTTGCTTTAGTTTTTAAAGCTCGTTCAGATTCCGCAGACGGCACGAGGATGTGAGCACTGTGTGAAGATTCCCGCCCGTTAGAAACACAGACACGGCATATGACACGATCCTCTTTTTTCTTTTCTTTTTTTTTCGTTGTCAAGTTGTTTTTGAAGCATTTTGGTGGATGTTTGTATTTTCAACCTTAAGAAGGGAAGAAATAAACCACAAATTGTCTTGGTGTCCAACTGTTATGCTTCTTGTCTACTTCTCCTTCTGCTCGCACTGGCGGTGTCCTAGATGTGAGACAGCCAGGCGGAAGGAGAGGGAGGCCTAAGTCGGATCAACTTGCCTTTTTAAATGTCCTGCCGTGTGGCTGATCCTGCACGCACAGCTGGAACCCTTTGGGCAGATTCCACAGAACACAGACGTAAGAGGGCAGTTATTGGTGCTCTAAACTCTCTTAACTCATGTGAATGGAACTAGTAATGGGTCACTTATTTTCTTACTGGCTAGTCCAGTTATTTTCTATAATAAGTAGCAATGGTGAGATCATTCAGCCCATACACTGTGGCTTTGTCAGAGCTGCTGAAACCTGGTAATCAGTCATAGCAATGAGCCCGAATAGGCTGCCTCGGGCCTCTAAAGTCAAATGCCATATTACACTCTAATTTCTTTTGGCTGTTCCTCCAGCTTGAAGTGGCCCAGATCTTCGGGTTGGTTAAAACGGCGACGGCCAGAGCTGCTGTGCCTTGAGCAGATCGAGCAGCCTTGGTTTTGCTGGGCATAAACCTGTTTTGACGCATAACTTTCAGAGTTGCCCTGAAGTGTTTGTCGCGTTTATCCTCCATACCCTCTGAGTGTTAAAAGAACCAAAGACGTCGACATGTTAGTCCCCGAGTGAAAACTGAGTAATAAATCGGTGCAAATATTGAGTATTTCTGGGGGTCAGGAGTGTTCGGGCTGTGCCAGGCTTTTCTGCTATGGAAGAGCTCTGCCGTGTCATCCAAGAATAAATGGGGTTGCTCAGAAATCTTGGCCGTCTTCAAAGTTTGTAAGGAAGCTGGTGATGCTTCTTGTGCCTGTGGTGACCTCCAGCTCCATGACGCTGGCGTTATGGTAATGGTCAGGCCTGCTGGTCTCAGGCAGATCCTGTTGTGGCAGAAAGAGGTTTGACTGTGGTGTCGTGCTGGTCCGGCGGTATTTCAAGGTTCCTTTGTGATCAGCAGCTTCATACACGTGCAAAGAGTGATGAGACAACGTTTCTCCATTCAACCTATAGTTACATATAGTTACACTTAACATCATGGTAACAGATACCGTGATAGGAGATAATGTAAACTTCATATAATTTGGTGCAGTTGCACAAGGCAGTAGGTAAGATTTACCCCCAACATAAGACACTACAAAATGCAGTAAGAGAATCAATGACTGACCACCCTGGACAGGGACACGGTCAGCTGGGGACCCCTTGGTCAGGCTGCTCCCTCGTGCCACAAGGTCTCGCATGGAGGTGAAAACGGAGAAGTATCCAGCTGCGGTCAGCGTGACATTGGTAGATGCCCCAGTAAATGGTGAAAGAATGACGTACAAGATACCAACAATTTGTAAGCACTGTAAGAAAATATTGCCCTACACTGCAGCGAGCACGAAAATATAGCCGTACAGTGCGGCCAACACAGTTAACACGGTGCTAAGGCATCTAAAGAACCTCCATAGCCTGTGTCAACTGTGCCTGTGAAGAAAAAGGCCAGACAACAGTGCCGATGCCTTCACACTTCAGCTTTCATGGTCAAGTGCTTGAGCCACGGCCAAAGTTCCTGCACATTTATCACGGCTGAAGAGTCTCATGAGAAATCATGCAGGAATGAAGCCAGTCAGCAGAGTTTGTGGCAAAACCTTTCACAGTGCATGCTGTCTTTTACTGCATACATATTCATACTCAATTAATAATAAGTAAAACTGAAGTGACATTCATTACAAGATGATCAGTTAGGATATTTCTAAATGCACCTGCATTGTTTTGCATTTTAGGACTTTCAGTCAAATAAAGGCTGTTTTTCCAGTCATGTGTTCCATCTTTGAAGTTTGCTTAATTATAAATATTATTACAGTATCGCCTCGTTCTCACGAGTCCAATATCGCGTATCATCTCGTCTCATGAGCTGAGCGTATCGTCACACCCCTAGCTGCTACTACAGTGCATGATTCAGCAGGGGCGCCGTGGTCAGCTAACGATCAAGATGGAACAAAATCTGAAAGCTGCAATCACTCCCAAAATACAGGAGAACAGAGGCGCCAGGCGCTGCTCTTATCTTGCCTTTCAGCTCTAGGCATGAGGTTCATGACCCTCGAAGCTGTTAGCCTTTTGTCCATTGTTTTTGTGCGTTGTTATGACAACACAAGGCTGGTCAGATAATGACATACCCCGTAACCATAGCGACACAAAGAGTAATAGGACCCAAGGATCGGCTGCGCACCTACACCTACACTTCTCAGAGGCGAGGGGAAACAACAAGTTGACTGCTGCTCCTGTCCCAGGAGTCATGATATGGCGGGTCATGTTGGGCGACTCAGGCGGGGGACCATCAAGGCTCTGTGGCATGGAGCCCTGAGCTGCCACTGCACCTCCCCTCTCTCCAGTCAGCCATGAACGTAGAGCCATTTCTGATGGATATGCACCTGAGTCGGCCGGCCTGAGGAGGATGTTTGGCTCAGTCGGTTAGGACTGTAAACAGAAGGTGGTTGGTTTGAACCCCAGGGTTGGGAGATTGATGTGACCATTGGGGCCTTGGGTGAGGAGATTAATCCCCCACTTGCTCCAGGGCCTGTGACGTCCCCCAAAGCTTTGCTCTCACTTTTCTGTCTGTATGAGAGCAAGCGTAAATGAGTAAAATGATTCTATTGTGTGCCTGCCCAGCGAGATGGTTTGTGGTAGATAGCATCAGAATGTTTGATCTACCGGGTTACACAAGGTCACACTCTGCCTGGAGTAAGCAGAGCTGTCCTATAGGTGAGATTAGATGAGCCACAGAGCCTGTGTGTGTGTGTGCAGTTCTGCTCCTGGACATGGAGAAGTTCTTTCTGTTTGTTTAACTGAGAAAAAAACACCCTTCCCTGAGGCAACACAAAACCATTGTCACATCTGAGTTTCCTGAGTGAGTTCCCCCTAAAGCCCATCTGTGAATGAGCAATAAGGACATAGAGTTTAGTCTGGGAGTGGAGTATGACCACAAACACATTCCTACCAGAAGCTGACTTATTGCCATTATAATACATACAGGATGCATCCTCTAAAATCTGCTGGCATCTACACTAGCATAGCACTTCAGCTATGATTTTCATTTATCTGTGAGTCATATAGTCACACCCCCTGTCACCAATATTTTCTCTCACCCTGGAGAGCAGACTGTAGATGGGACAAATTTGTGTCAGAATTCAATTAACAATTTAGCTTTTGGTAATTACTTTAAAAAAGAAGAAGAAGAAGAATCTCGCTAGATCTTCAATTTAAACCTTTTACTTAATTTCAATGTTATAATAAGACCTTCTCACTTTCTGACGCAGGATTGGATTGCCCCACATGTGGCGGTCAGGGGCGGGGCATGCCACACGGTATAATTGAGGGCCTACATACCCATTGGTCCAACAGGAAAATGTCCAGTATGCCAAATGGCCTGCCCAGCCCAGCTCTAACAGAATATGCACCTTCACATGTACAAGTATATGGAAACACTAAAGCATTATGCCCATATTGCCAGCCGGAGCTGTCGGGTTCTAACCACAAGGGGGCAGCAGTTCCCTCTGAAGGAGCGTGAAGCTGGCGCTCATTTGAAAATAACAGCCTCTGCAATGCAGGTTAGTGGGTGAGAAACCAAGTATGTATAACAATCTCTCCTGGATTCTTGGGTTTCACTTACTCCTCTCTGTTGACATTTGAGTCGTGGAATGTGGCATGAAATACGTACAGAACTATATGATATCAAACCACAGACAACAAATGGTTAAAGTGGCCATCAATATAAAACTTCATTTTTGCTTCCCTCCGCCTGCGCTGCAATTGGTGTACAATCACCAATGTAGAATTTGATTAGCAGCCAGCATTGAATGCCTGTAATTATCCTGACACTGCTGCAATGCCCATTTCAGATGTATGGAAGCATCCACCATTGATCTGGGACATGCTGCACATTCCGGCTGCTCCCTGCACTAGGGCCATCTGGATACTCTTAATGCTCCTGGCCTTTCAGACCCCTCCCAAAAGTCTCCAGCTTAAAGAATCTAACTCCCAAACACACCTCTAATATGTAGCTACCAGGGAGGCACACCTACTTTTTAAAAGTACTTTTCATACATAAGTAGAGGCTCAATCTCCCTCCATTGGTCCTTTTCTACATCCGGTTGACCAGCTCACAGATTAGCAGTCCAGCTTATTTACTTATTATTGCCACACAGCCTGACATCAGCCATGTCTTATAGTTCACTGTGGTGAAGAAGATATCACGGTACGAGTTATATTCTGACCAGATCAAAGTACCCCATCACATGGACAGCACAGGCTGAAGCACGGTTTTCAAGGTGACTTCCCTATGATGGAAGCAGCCGTGAGCAGAGAGCTGACATTCATCCCATAGATGCTGAGCTCGACATGCTGCAAGGGCAACACTGCCTTGATAAATTAGTAAGTAGCACAACCACATAATCCCCGTGACCCTGAGCAGGATAAGGCGTTAGGAGATTGATGGACAACTGCATATTAAACGCCAAATGGCATTGTGTGAATCTGCCCTTTCAATGATCTTTCATACGCTTGTTTTTGACAGCTGCCACGGAAAAATGAATGCGAATGAATAAATAATCAGTGAGGTCTACACAATGTGTGTTGGTGAATGTGTTTCCAAGCATCTTTATACGATGTCACCAGGCGGTATGGCTTATTATTATTGTTATTATTATTATTAGTAATAATAATTATTATTATTATTCTTATTATAAACAAATAAACAAAGATAGTACTAGTACTAATGCAACCACAAACATTATTTTTGTTGTTGTTATTATTATGTGACCACAAGCATATTATTATTATTATTATTATTATTATTATTATTATTATTATTGTATAAGGTGGTGCTTAATTGATTACCGAGTAGAAATTAGAAGTTAATCGTTTTAAATAATTTATTCCTGAAAAGAGGTCGCCTGTGCGGGACTTTGAATATGATACGCAGAGAATTAACGTCAGTCGAATAGAAAGCAAAATGCCGGGCGCACGCCTGCTCCCGCGTCGCTTCGGCACTTTCCGCCGAATCCGATCAGCGGACCAGACCCGCCCCACCGCCCAGTTGGGGCTCCTCCAATAAGAACGGGGACTGAGGAGCGTCCGGACATGGCCGAGATCAGCGGGGAGAGGGGAGCTGAGCAGCACCGGGAATCGGTCCACAACCAGCAGCTCCGGCGATTTTGATTAGTGCGGTTAATAAAAGATAAGCTGCCGGGGAAAGCAGACGCCGCGGCTAGGACAGGGAGTCAACCGGGTGCTTGGACGCGTACCTGGCGGGGCACCTCGGACAGGTAAGCCGGGATCGCCTCCGGTATTTCACTTTTTAAAAAATGAGCAATATGGCTATTTTGGTCACTAGGTTGTGCCGTATCGCGCGTCGGTGAAATTCGTCCGGTAGGCGAGTGCGGCACGTCCTCCAGCGCCGGCGGAGCCCCAGGATGCAGCGAGGCGGACGCGCTCCGACTGCCTCGATAATTGATGATCCGCAGTGGGGCGGGAGAGTCGCCGTCGCACACTGGCTGCTCCGCCGGGCCGAAGCCGCTTCTGCGGGTGGCGCACTGTCCGCTGCCCGGCAGCGTTATGGAACTGGGGGGTTAAGCGGTCGGGCCTCTGTAACTGCTGTTTGCGGGAGGCGGTATCACGCATCGCGCAGTGACCTGCATCGGCTCCGGCAGTCGCCTCTCCGGTCCTCCGTAATGAAAGCTCCATTTTCTCTTTCGCAGCGGCGGATCCCCCCCCCCCCCACTCCCCACTCACCTCTCAGGCTGCGTTGCATGCTCCTCAGACGAACGGGGACTAGACTACGGGGAAAAGCACCATAACGCCGGCGGGGGACAGCGGCTGCTCGGCCACGAAGAGGACGTGGTATCTGTGCGGAGGAGCCCGGCTGCACGCAAGCAGGGACCGTCCGACGCCGTTATTTCCGTGGGAGTACCGGCCTTTTAGAAACCGCATTCAGCACGTCTTCGCGAAAAGGAGTCCGGCAGGCGGCAGTTATCCGAATCTCTAGCCGCCGCCGAGCGGACATGTAAACAACCGGGGTGGCACCTACATCGCCTACATGGATCACGCCGAACCGGAGCCGGAGGCGGCAGAGGCGCCGGTCCATGGCGTCCACGGACCGAACCGGATCCGGCCGTCGTCGTACCGGGCGCTGCGAAGCGCCGTGTCCAGTCTGGCCCGGATAGACGACTTCTTCTGTGAGAAGATCGGTTCGGGCTTTTTTTCTGAGGTTTTCAAGGTGAGACCCACCTGCATGGCCACATGCATATTATAATATAGTGTAATATAATGTGTATGTATGTCTGTATAATATGTGATACAGTCTCATTAAAAACTGCCTTAACTTAAAAAGCATTGAATTTGTTTAGCAGTCATATATTTATATACGTTTATTTCTTGCATTTAGATAGGCCATAGTAATAACTTGCTCTGTTGCTTGTTATAATAGATAATCTTATTGCGTAATTATTACTCCCGTCTGTCCCTTGGACCAAAGACTTGCAACAGTACTTATGTAATAAGACGGCACCAAAGCCGTAAGCACGTGCCGTTGCGAACCCTTCTGTAATTGATCCAAAGGGATTTTCTGTGAGCGCACGTGCAATGACTGGTCATTCAGTGTTTGCATTGGTGCTTGACTGCGCCCCCCTCAGGAAACCCTTAAATGGGGCAAAGAGAAAAGGGGCATCTGTTCACACATGGCTTGAAGCTGCATTTCTGAGTGGTTATTACAGAATTACAAAGTCCTACCTTCAGCTGGTGACTAATGTACAATATTCTGGGCCCTGTCCAGCCGGCTGTTGAGATAAATCTCGAAGATCCCTTATCCACCTTTCTTTAACTGAAGTCAGGCAAGCGGGGAAAGGCTGTCTGGCTGTGTACCAGATCGCCTTTGTGTTTAAGGTCAGGAAATTAGGGTAAAACATTCTTGTGTAAATAAAAATGAGAAATGGTTTGGGGATAAAAGTAACAGACTGGAACTTTTCAGTCAGGTCTCCATATTCTCCTAAGTATAGTCAAGGTAAGTTTGAAATCAATTTTGTAAATGCATGAGATGCAGGGTGCAGGGAAATGAGCACTATCCAGTTGGAAATGCACTGACTTCCTGCATGCACCAAACCATGCAGCGATCATCGATAATGTGCCTGCGCGCAACTGATCCCACTCCAGCTTGAAGTATTGAGGTCTTGCACGCTGTGGGGTGTGGCGTTCATGACAGTGATGCATTAATGCTTTTTTTTTCCTTTCAGCTGTCATGCTGTACACTCGTAGGTATTCACGCTAAGCTGTCCTCTGTAATATGCTACAAACGCTTAGCGAAGTGCACTTGTCGGGACAGATTCCCCCCTGTCTCTATAAATTACCTGATGTTTGCCAATCCTTGCAGGCTCTAATGTCTGTCTGTCTCTTCACTGTAGTAATCTGAGCTTCTGAAGTGCAATGGAGCACTCTTTGTGCCGTGTTTTTTGGGGGAAATGCTCAGTGTGATTGCCCGGGCTAATGAGGATTACCCTCATTAGGGACTGCTGCTTCATCCAGACTCCTTTGTAAGGGGCTGGCATTGTGTTTGTGCAGCTCCGATCGGGTCACGGTTTAGCTTTAGTTCTTAGATTGTAAAGGGATTAATGATGGAATCGCATGGTTGGAGGTGCCTCATAATGCAGGGGGACCTTTTTGTCTACATTCAGATGATGTTAAATGTTGATTCCTAAGTGGGTAAAGTGTAGGCTTTAAAAAAAAAAAAAAAAAAAAACTGGGCCACGGAGGTATTTTAATCGGGGGGGGTTTAAGAGCTGGTGATCCGTCCTGGCTTGTGGACGTGATGTGAAATGGCCCCATCAAACGTGCTGTAAGTGACATTAGACTGATTGGTGTGTCTTAAGGAAATGTTCTCTAGGTTGTATTTTAAGGGAATCCCCCCCCAGCCCTGCTAAGGGGACTTTGACGTGCAGATTTCAGCTGCACGAGACTGTAGTTTGAGTAGCAAATTGCTGACGGTCTGACTTTACACAGCCAGACTCGGTCTTCCCCCAGGTTTCCCGGGGAAAGCCTCTGACTGCCCCTCTGGGTCTTTTGATTGGGTGGAATCTACGGAGGAGTCCTGGTAGCGTCAGTCTGTGACTTAATCTGTGGTTTGCCAGGTGAGGGTGTCAAACGCCGGCTTCCTGCTGAGGAAGGATCATAGGTCCGTCAAAGGTTATTACGACTGGTGTGAAGTGAAACCGTCTCTCGAGGTCTGGGGAAAGGCCTGTGGTGGCTGAGCTCGCTGACATCATCGCACGCTGTCAGAGGGGCTTTCTGGGTGCTTATGGGTCACGGTGGAAGGTGTGGCGCCATTGTTGCGTGTCGCTGTGGAAGGGGCAGTTATCGCTAGGGGACTGTAAGCAGACTCTCTGAATCAGTCAGAGCTTCGGTCGACGTGTGTGGCGGAGCGTCTGTGCACACAGCGCGCTGCACTCCTGATGCTCCTCTTAGGGCTCGGGCCCAGTCGTCCGGCGTCTCCTGGTCTCTGTCCTCCTCCATCAGTGCTGTGAACCTCTGCCGTCCTACCCCAGAGAGATGTTGGCCAGCCCCTTCTCCCAGAAGCGGGTGTGATGCTTTGCTTTAGGCCGTCCTGTGACCTCGGGGGGTGTGGTGTAGGTTCTGTGGACACCGTGCCCTGCATCCAACTCCCTGCCCCTGTTTGCCCGTGATTATTGTCCCCACTGATAAACGCTGGCTGTTCTGTGGTAACTCCTGCAGAGGGCGAGTCTGGTGCCACGCCTCTATGGTAGCTGAGCCTGTGCTGTAGGCCCTGCTTGGGCCTGCATGCCTGCATCCTGCTGCTGGCCGGTTTCTGGCCTTCACTCTGCTTTCTTTTTCTATTTACACATGGTGTGTGACTTCCTGTGCTGAGATGTCGAAGTGCGTTTGGAGTATGGGGGCTGCTTTATCTGTGCCCGGCAATGAGACTTCCTCCGCTGCTCGGTTCATGGGGAGCAGCCATGACGAGCGTGACTTCCTGTCTGTCTGAATGCCTTGGAGCTCTGCCATTGGTCTTTCCTGTTGTCAGTCATCGATTGCCATGTGACAGATGGCGACGCCCCTGCTCTCAATTATTATTCTGATCGAACGCAGGCAGCTTTTCCTAGAACCGTGGTCCTTGGCAGCCTGGGGAAAGCCGGAGACGCTGAGGGCCGCCAGGCCGACTGTTTACTGCTGGGAGGGGGGCGTGAGGCTATATGTGGAGTTGTGGTGAGCTGTGGCTCGACGCTTGTAGATTGAAGCCTGTTTGAGTATAAGATGAACTCCGTGTGGAATTTGAGGCAGATGTGCCGGCTTGATTGGCTCGCTGCTTTGAGGACCTTGTTTGTTTCAGGCCTTGACTGGCTGTGTGAGTAACACTCAATAATTCATCGACATGCCAAGCGAGAGTCGGCCTTGGAAGTCGGATCCCTCTCTTGGCTGCGTGAGCTCCTGACATGGGGGGGGTTCTATGAACGTGGCCCACTTGGATGGGGGTGACTGTAGGACATGGAACTGGACCTTCTGGAGGTGAAGCGCAATGTCTCTCCTGCCAGTGCTCAGTGTTGTGCATCCCTCGCAGCAGGCGGCTCTGACGGTGTCCCGCTCGCCCTGCTCTTCTCATTCAGCCCCATCCGGTTGGAGGATTGTGACGTGATGGAGGCCGACAGCCTATTAAATCGGCTTCTGGCGGCGGGAAGCCAGGCTACGTCCTGTGGCACCCGCCTTCACCGCACTCTCATCGACTCGGCTAGCGGCAACCGCCCGCGGGATAGAGCGTATGCACCCGGGGAACCTTCCGGAAGATCGGCAGACCTCAGCTAACCATGGGGGTGTTTGGGGGGGAATTTGGCTGCTTTGGGAATGAGACACAGAATCACGTCGGTGATGATTACCCCTGAGGCAACGGCACTGACGCTGGGCTATCGATCTGCTGACAGTGTTATCAAAGCTCTGGAAAGCCTGTGTGCCACAAAGCGGAGATGTTTTATTTAGTGGGAGGGTGTACTCCCTGCATCCATAGGAGTGATGCCCCCCACATACGCAAGGTACCCAGTAGGCGCATGGGTCTCAAGCTGTAGCAACCCAAGGGCGTTCTGCCCGCTCGCTGCCTCTGCCGTCCCACAGCCTGAGTTCCCACTCAAGCTCGGGGGGGGGGGGGGGGGGGGGGGGGGGGGGGGGGGGG
>JABFDZ020000016.1:16334363-16358486 GCA_019775955.2 Pollimyrus isidori
CCCCCCCCCCGGCGCCCGGGGCGGCCGGGGGGGGGGGGGGCCCCCCCGCCGGGTGTTAAGGACAGACAGAGCTTTATCAGGGCGGGGTGGGCAGGTGCACACGCCATTCCGGACATTACGCACGGAACAGTGCATCCCGCTTTCAGGAAACATGCAGACAAGCCATATAAACAAAGATGGAATGCATAAACGGACAGCTTATGAGACACTGAGCTTATAAACACAGGACGTGGGAAAGCAGAAGTCATCTGGGCACTTAGGCTCAAGTAAATAAATGCAATACAAAAAAAAAAAAGAATTTCTTAAAATGGCTACCTAACATGCAAAAAGAATGCACCTCCACACTGACGTGGGACCCCACGCACGCACACAGACACAGACACAGACGCACACACACCTTCTCCTGCGTGGTCAGGTAATAACGGAACTTCCAGACCAGGTCCTGCTCCTCGGAGCTCAGCTGCTTGGTGGGGGGGTAGCTCACGATGATCTGAGGGGTAACAGGCTTAAAGTTTAAGATAAATGTATTTTTTATTTATAAAATGTAAATAAAAAGTGTAGTTTTGTATGAAATTGTGTGAAGTTTTTTTTTTGTGTGTCTCATGCGTATTTAGCATAAAGGTCACAGTTCCTGTGCTACAGTGACACACGAAAGTGGCAGGATCTACAGAAGTTCCTGGTTCAGACGGCCCAGGAACCTGGTGGGAAAGCGCCCTCCCTCCCCCCTCAGCACTCACATTGAGCTGGTCGCGCGTGGCGGCGTTGGGCTTCAGGTCGTGGTCGGAGGGCCCGCTGCGCAGACTGCGAGCCAGCTTGTGATGCTTGCTCTCCACCAGGTTCTCCTACGGTGCACAGAAAGGGACATTTTAAAGCCATCCTGTGCCTTCAAAAGAGCCCGAGCCCAAAGCGGCCCCCGTCTCACCATGGACATCTGAGGGTCCGGCACCTTGACGATCTCAGAGCTGGTGAGCAAGGGGGCACATTCGTCCCCGTCCTGAGCAGAAAGAATCGACCAATCAGACACCAGAGTAGTGACATCATTAATTGCACTCTTTGAGCACTGACTCGCCGAGCATGACCCCTCATCAGATGACCCCAATCATCACTCTACATAGTGACTCTATGGTAAGGTCTACTGGGAGCATGCTGGTTGTGATGGGAAGGCTACTGGTTCAAACCCCAGGTTTGGCAGAGTGATGTCACCATTGGGCCCTAGAGCTAAGCCCTTAACCACAATTTCTCCAGGGACTGGCTGACTCTGCTCTCTCAAAAAATGTATATCACTTCAGATAATAGCATCTGTGAAATAAATAAAATGCTAATGCCATTCAAGTTTAAAGAAATATGGGAAACAGACAGTGTCATCTGCTGATCTCTGTCAAAACTACTTTAGTTCATTCTTCAGTAAAACGTTTGCTTCATATTATAATTATTCATAATCCCCACAACATCAAAATAACAGGGTTTTATTACATTGTGGTAATATTTGATCCACACAATGTAATGTACTTGGACCACCTACCTGCACACACACACACACACACACACACACACACACACCTTCTCATAGTAGACGATGCTATACTCCTTCTCTCCCTGTCTGACTCGGGGAAATTCCACCATCAGGTACATGAAGTTGGAGCTCCGTTTCTCACTCTACGCAACACAAACACAAACTCAAAAACGGCTTTAAAAATGCACCCATTTACTAGGGGAAAAAAAAAGCCATCATATGCCCTCTGATCTCCGTACGCTGGAGGGCTCACCTCATTGATCATCTCAATCTCACGGAACGTCAGGCGATCCAACCAGTCCACCTTCACCATGTGACCCTGACGATGTGCCTTGGTCAGCTGATTTGAAAGAGACAGGGGATTGGGTAGGGTCATGGGCAGGAGAGCCGCACGAAGTACAGTGCAGATGACAGGCACAGAGCTCGGCCAATCAGAACAAGGCACGCCTCGACCCTCCATCCCTGCTCATGCAGCTCTGCATTCAAGCGCATAACCATCCGGTTAGTCCCACACTGCGCGGTTAATGTTCACGCCAGTAATCCGGTAAGTGATCTGTGATGCAGGCTGAACCGTTCAACAGCAAGGGTGTGTTCACACGCAATACGGACGTGTGAGGCTGGAGATCAGTAGCATTCCCACTGTTCTCACGGCGCAGTTGTGGACAGACGCGCGTACACACACGCACACGCACACACTGACACACGCCTCATACTCACATCACTGAGTACCTCCAGGTCTGGGCCCTAGAACAGACACTCATTAACCTCAGAGCTCCTCCATATGTTACGGTGCAGTGAACAGGCCACTGACATGTCGGGCTTTAAACTGACACACAGCTCGATATTCTTTTGGGGGGGGGGTGGTTGTCCCGGCTTTGTTTTTCTCTTCAAAGGGTTCCAAGATGCGGGCATAAGTGACACTGCTGACACAGTTCTGACCAGTTGAATAGCGTGGCTGGCTCCTACCTTGGCCAGGCGGCCCATCTGGTCTTCCAGGCTGCTGCTGGCACGCCCCGGGGTGGTGGAGACCTCGCTGCCGTCCCCTGTCACACATGGCCATACCTTCAGGTCGTGCATCCCCTGCCGGAACATCCTGGGTGTTTTCGGGACGGGAGTGGCGAGAACGTGCACGTTAGAGAAGACGAATGCCAGGCCTTGAGAAAGTTTGCTCCTCTCTTTCACCCTTATTACCCCCCCCCACAGTCATTTTGTCCCTAAACTGAGAAAGTGTAAATGGGGCATTATCTAGTGATGGTTGTTGCTATCTCTGCCAAATGTAGCTTGTTTTGTGGAAAAAGAACATTCATGAATTGAATCACTGGACCCATGTTGAGGTAAACACTCATGGCTGGTCCATACTGTTCTCCACGTTCTCTCCGCTCAAGTGTTCATGATGTGTCTGACGTCACGTAGCCTGTTGCACTCCAAATCTGCGTCTGCATAGCGGTGTCTGCGCAGCTCTGACAAACTGTGCATAATCGATTCGCTGGCATCCACTTGAAATACCAACATGGATGCTTTTGACGGGCATTGGGGTAGTTTTAAAATCCTACAAACTATTTATAAGAGTAAAAAAAAAAAAAAAAAAAAACGTACATAAATGTAAATGCGTGTGAATTGAAAATCTCACGCCAGCCAGCTGACCAAAGTTGGCAACCCTGTGAGCTGGTTCTCTGAATTTGTAAAATATGAAACTGACATAAACATCACTGTTGTGGTACGTGTGCAGGGAATATCAGAATAATAATATATATTGATAAAAATATGTGCAAAGTAGATGTCTTGACCGTGTGAACGTTTCCGTGTGCGCAGACGCAGAGCGCATGCATGAGTGTTGCACTTATACAGAGAAGTATGAACAAGCCCCTGTACATATACATACACAGGAAAGCAGATTTTGTCTGGCAGTCATTAAGAAATATTATACAAAATTATTTGTAAGTTATTAAGAAATTATTTTAAATGGATATTAAGTTTTATATTCTTATAATGTTAACTTTCCAAGCATTTTTTCCGTAGAATTAATATAGCCGCTGAATGTGAAAAGAGCAGTTTCCGATAAAATAATCTTTTAACGATTTGAAAAAGTTCCGTTTGTTCAGGGACGAGATAAAAGTTTGTCCGGTTGCACAACGGTTAAACGCCCGCGTTACAGCAGAACGGCGAAGCTGCAGGCTCCTACCCGTACTTCCCGAAGAGAGAGACGGTGGTCCCGCCCACGGGTGTAGCCTGGCCGGGTCCGAACACGTCCCAGATGGTGAGTGCCACCTGAGCACTCTGGGGCAAGTCCGGGTACTTAACTGGGAGCCTCAACCACTCATTCCAACTGGAGGGCAACAGTGGGAAACTAGTATTTAACCATATTCAGGACAAGTGGCGTTACTATCCGACACCCAGAACACATCACTTAACATGGACACAGAAAAACAACAGCTCCCCAAAATGCAACATAAACAAGGCTCAAGATCGTAACGCCCACAAGGTGCAAGACCCATGAATCAGGTCACCGACATCTTACTGCCAATGAAAGCTCAGCATCCCTTATCACATCCTGATTGAGTCTAATTGGCTGCTTCAGAAGGCGTGCCCAATGAACTGGTCTCAGGGCCATACTCACTTCCAGCGTGTGCTGAAGGCTTTGTAGGAGGTGCGCACAGGAAGTGCCAAGGGCTTGCCCTCAGCGAACACCTGACATGTGACATAGAGGTCGGAGCAGGTCTCCTGGTACAGCCCCGAGAACCGCAGCATGGGATCCTCGAGGAGGGCCTTGTAGCTCTTCTGCTCCCGTTTACCCTCCAGGCTGCCACTGTCAGGAACGAGGTCATAATCAATCATCATCATTGTCGTCGTCATCATCATCATCATCATCCTCCTACTGAGACCTAGGTGTCCCCTTAAATGCTGACAGATGGTTTCTGCCCACAAAACACTTGGCTAACAATTTACCTGAAGTAGTTGCACCTTCAAAGCCAGAAGCTCAAAATGACAGTAAGATGCCTCACTATTCTGGGGTTTGAAATCTGACTCCAGTCAAGCTCTGACTGTGTGGCGTTTGCAGTATCCCCTGCAATCATGCAGGTTTTGCCAGGTTGTCTGGTGATCTTTCACAACCCAAACTACATGTTAAACTGCCACAATTAAGAGATAGGACGGATGCACCTATTAAAATGGAGAACCGTACACAAAGAGGTTTTTCGGGAAGGAGGTTTGTGAAAAAAACTCCACAAACCAAGTCAAGTAACTCAATAACAGTGGTTACAGTCAACATGAAAACGGAATTAACGTTATTACGGGAAATCACCAAAAGTGTACCGCAGTCATCAATGCCGTTAGTGATGCCCGAAATAGCATCGTAACCAATCTGAGTTTACAATGTGAACAACTCTGCAAGTCCTGCACACACACACGCATTACAAAAACAGCCATTAGCACACAGAAAATGAGGAACAGTCAAAAGACTTTAAAAAAAAAAAAAGATCAAGAACAGAGCATGATTTTATCCTATGGATATGGAATTTCCCCAGTGGAAGCGATACTTCAATTAAATAGTTTAATATGAATGCTGTCCTTTATGAATGGGATATTTAACAAGAGACTCGTGAGAAAAACACAGAAAGAGACCAAGATGCCAATCTCATGACTGATTACTATTAATGCGCTGAATACGTATTCGGGTTTATAAGAAAGAAAGACAGAAAGAAAGAAAGACAGAAAGAAAGAAAGACAGAAAGAAAGACAGAAAGAAAGACAGAAAGAAAGAAAGAAAGAAAGAAAGAAAGAAAGAAAGAAAGAAAGAAAGAGAGAGAGAGAGAGAGAGAAAGAAATTGCTGAATTATCTTTCTGTTAAAGAACTATTTGCATGACCCGGAAAAACTATAGATAGAGTCAGTTACAAATACATCTGCACAGCCAACCTGCTCCTTTATAAACTCTAAACACCCGTTCATCGGACCAAGCGACATACTTGACTAAGATGTGCCGTTAAAGCCGTGGTGTCAAAACGGCGGACTTACATTTTAAGCTGCACATTTATATCCATGTCGCAGCTGTAGACGTAGTTAAACTTGTCCGTATCCATGATCGCGGATTTAAAATATAAACGAGCAGATGACGATCAGCTGAGATCCCCGGCACGGAGAGCCGTCTCCAGCGTCTCTGGAAGGCCTCCGTGCGAAGATGCCGTGGAGCACCGGATCTCCACCGTCAACCGTGCTGTAAAGGATTACTGAACCCCAAAGTAAATTAAATACTGCGAGTCCGACGGTCACCAAAAGTGCTTACACTGCGCGTCTCGATAATTTTAGACTTCTTCAGTATCTATTCGGACATTGCGTTATTTTCCTTAGCGCAGTACACATAAGTAAAATCAACAATCTTCTACAGACCAAAGTAGTTCATAAAAATCCACGTTAGTATTTGTGGACACGGTATTGATCGTTGTACTCTAGAATGTATTAAGTCAGTCTATGTTGCGTACGTTACCGTCCTTTGTAGAACGTAGATGATTGGTTGAAGAATCCCGGAAGAGATTTGCTCTTAAAGCTGCAGGACTTTATCTGTATAAAGGTATGAAAGTGAATGAAAACCAAGTTGCTATATTTAATTGATGTATACTGTAATATTAGAGGTGAGCTGTAAAATCCACATTGATTCATCCAAGTGGACTGTGGAAGAAAACCCCCTCAGACATGGAGAAAACACCCACATTCACAAAATCAGGACCAAGAATCAAATACAGAACCATGAAATTAGGAGGGGTACAGTGATAATCTTTGGGGCATGATCTGCATTAAAAGATTATTCTTCTTATATGCTATCAAGTTGATGGTGACCATATTTACAGCATTTCTTTATAATGTCCTGTCTTCTGCCTGGGTTATAATTAACCAGTTGCCAGTCCTTCACAGGGCACATACACAGCCTTACTGCATTGTTATAGACTGTGCAAAACCTGCATGACAGAGGAAGACCATGCAAACTTCACATGCACAGGATGCAAACCTCCAACTTCAGAGGTGTGATGAAACAGTGTCGCTTTATGGTTTTTCTAGCTGTCAGTGGATCCAAGGTCTCTGTAAACCAGGACATGGTAATGTACAGCAAAGAATACCCTTATGCTAACAATAAAAGTGCATTACTTACATTCAAGCTATTCAGCCTAACCAAAACTATGTTTGTCCTGTGTTGTCTCCCAGGGTACGCCTGTGGTGACAGGTAGCCCCTCCTCAAAGTTTATTTTGTTGGCTGAGCTGAGTGATGAGTCAGTCTCCAAAGCAGCAGGTCACTTCTGTCCATTATATGCTCCATTCGTCATTAACACCTCTTTAAATGGACAGGGACCATTGCACCCGGAGTTGCATGGGGGTCGGGGAGCCCTGTGACGCAACGGGACATTCCTGGCTGCTGAAGTTACGAAAACACAGAATGGTCAGGGTTTCCGCCCCTGATGTGTGTGCTGTTGGGAGGCATGACCAAGGCACTTTAAAGCTCCCTGTTGTAAGCTGACGTTGTGTAGGGGGGTCACACATGCCTTGTTTTTTTTACCGTCCTACATGAATGACTTATAAATAATACTTATTTAGCCCCCTCCAGTCTCCCCAAACTACTATGATTCACAAAGGGTACCAATTTCACTAGGATGATTTTAAACTTGAGCATTTATTCGCATCCCTTGAGTGGAACATTGACTGATCTGTTCTCTCTGTGGGTCATCAAGGCTTGGGAGAGGTTTCTATCTGTGGTCTATTGGGCTACAGTCAACACAAGGAGGAAGGTCTTTGCGCCACTCTGGAGCACAGGATTGTAATAAAGGGCATTTACTCTAGGATTATATGTAGGTGTTAGAAGGTTTTATCAAAAGCTACTTACACAGCTTATAGGGTTTTTTTTGGAAGACATTCAAATTAGGTTGTTACTCGTGGGAATTTTTTTAATTTGAACCCATGCGTCCAGCAGACCACCATGCAGCCTGTTGTTCTGGAGAATCTGCTGGATGAGGTGGTGCTGTAGCATCATGGCTGATGGGAACAGATTTTTACAAATGTGATTGGCTGAACACCGGGGCGTGTGACTGGAATGGAGAGGTTTGAGGGACCCACAGGGCCCATTCACACTTCGCAAAGTTTTCCGACGATCCCCATCTCCCGGCCTGATAGCAGACCACAGGAGATGAGCTAATGTGAGCTAATGTTTTGTTCCGGATCAGGGAGCATTAGCCTGAAGGCCTAACTACCCCACTCCTCCCACTCCAGATCCGTCTCCTATCCAGACAGTAGTGGAGCAGCTGAGGTAGGCGTGAGATGGACAAACTAACCTCACATGTACACACCTGCAGTCTGGCCATAAAAGTCTGATCCATCCTTTATGAGTTTCCTCTACCCAAATAGGCGAACATCCTGGCTAATGAAGTCAGTGTGGATGCAGTGCTGCTGGAACCACGCTGACATCATTGGGAGTTTCTCCAAGGGAAGGATGAGGACAGGGGTCATTGCAAGAGGTGGGCCACACTGTCCAACTGGCTTAGTGTGAATCGGGACTTCTGGGATGCTGCAGGGTGAAAGGCTTGGTCCTGAGAGTCCAGGATCATTCATGTTAACAGTATCCCAACAAGAAAGTCAACCAGACTCTATCCTATAGCAAAATTCTGTGAGGTTCGGTGCAGGTTAGAACTGTGCTTGTGAGCCAATGGTGAGTGGTATAAATCACAGGGTCGGCCGAGTGATTTCACCATTAAGCCCTTCAGAAAGGCCCTTAACCCCAACTGCTTCAGGGACTGGCTGACCCTGCTCACTCAGCTGTATTTTACTTTGGATAAAGTTATCTACTAAATAAGCAAAGACAGTATTTTACTGTGGTGGTAAGTACTTTGTCGTGTAATGTATTCACAGAACCCCTTTTGGAATGTTGAAATAAAATAGTGTTTTGAAAGCCTTGGTGTGAATATTAGCGCTGGAATCGTTAGCGTGATGATTACTGACGGCGTTCTTCCAGGATCATAGTCTTATATCTTGGTGTGCTGTGACTTCCGTGGATCTTTATGACTTTCCTCCACATTTCGTCTATTAGTCATACCAGGATGTGTCAGTGTTTCTATCGTTTTCGAGGTCATGCCCACTGGAGCGAGGAACTGTTTGCTCCAGAGTGTCAGAATTATGCCAAGACAACCTTTTTCCCCACACCGCCTTCACCCCCCTGAGACCCTGGCGCCGCCCGCCCTCCTGCCCGGCCCACGGCGCCCCTCGTCAGGGCTGCGCCTGGCTCATAAAGTATCGGGGGTATAAAATGGAGTTACTTCGGGCTCTGGGAAAGATTCTGAGAGACAATCATGAGTGCAATGGCAGGACAGCTGGTTCTGGCTCTTTTGATCGGGACTGTGCTTTGGACCACCTGCTCTGGGGCTCCGACACAATGTCACTTCAACTTCCGAGGTAAGGGCCATGGAAGAGATTTTTCTTAGTCTTCTTATAGATTACCTGTACCAAAATTAGGCTTTTGATTAGTCTTCTTATAGATTACCTGTATGTCAATGAAGCTCTGGTTGGTCTTCTTATAGATCACCTGTACCAAAATGAAGCTTTTGGTTAGTCTCCTTATAGATTACCTGTACCCCAATGAAGCTCTGGTTAGTTTACTTATAGATTACCTGTACCAAAATGAGGCTTTTGGTTAGTCTTCTTATAGATCACACATACTGCAACGAGGCTTAGGTTAGTTTTCTTATAGATTACTTGTACCACAATGAAGCTCTGGTTAGTCTTCTTAAAGATTACCTGTACCACAATGAGGTTTTGGTCAGTCTTCTTATAGATTACCTGTACGACAATGAGACTTTGGTAGTCTTCTTATAGATCACACATACTGCAACGAGTCTTAGGTTAGTTTTCTTATAGATTACCTGTACCACAATGAGATTTTTGTTGGTTTTCTTATAGACCACACATACTGTAATCTGGTTTTGGTTAGTTTTCTTATAGATTACCTGTACCACGATGAGGCTTTTGTTAGTTTTCTTATAGATCACACATACTGTAATCTGGTTTTGGTTAGTTTTCTTATAGATTACCTGTACCACGATGAGGCTTTTGTTAGTTTTCTTATAGATCACACATACTGTAATCTGGTTTTGGGTAGTTTTCTTATAAATTACCTGTACCACAATGAGGCTTTGGTTAGTTTTCTTATAGATTTCCTGTACCACGATGAGGCTTTTGTTAGTTTTCTTATAGATCACACATACTGCAACGAGGCTTAGATGTTCAGCTATAGGTTCACGTATGTATGTTCACAACATGCCGTTTGCTTACTTGAAAACACTTCTTAACAGTCACGTTGAATATTTTCTCGTTCACCTTACACTTGATATTTTAAAGGCGCTGCGGGTGATTTTATTTATACATATTCAGGCGATGTTTGTTTTCACCTATAGGGGGAGCACCTTTACCTTTTGAGTCACTTTGTAGGAAAACCTTCCCTTTGTTCCTTAGTATTTAATGAAAATCTTACGTGCCGATAGATGAGCCGTGGTGTGATCGTGTCCCACTGTGTCCCCTCAGCCCTGTGTCAGCACCAGAGCGCCTTCTACTCCATGGGCGAATCCTGGACTACCGGCGAATGCCTCCAGTGCACGTGTCTGCATCCTGTGGGTGTCGGCTGCTGCGAGACGTACGTACGCTTGTGCGTGTGGCGGCTCGCCCCTTCACTGCGCCGCTTCGTTTTCCTGCTGCAGCTATCAAGCCAGATCTCCGTTTCATTACATATAATAGTAACGAGTGATGTTTGACGAGTAAGGGAAGAAGGGGGCGGGGCATGGACTGGTGGATCGGTGCAGCATCAGCAGTAATGCAGACGCCGAACCGTTCTGGGGTGGTAAACAGAGAGTGCTGATCCAGAAGGCAAAGGTATCGGTTTACCGGTCAATCTGTTTTCCTACCCTCAACTATGGTCATGAGGTTTGGGTAGCTGAAAGAATTAGATTGTGGATACAAGCAGCAGAAATGAGTTTCCTCCAGAGGGTGTCTGGGCTCCGCCTTACAGAGGGTGTGGAGCTCGGACATTCAGGACGGGCTCAAAGTATAGCTGCTGCTCCTCCGCATTCAAAGGAACCAGGTGAGGTGGTTCAGGCATCTGACTAGGATGCCACCAGGATGCCTCTCTAGGGAGGTGTTTCAGGCATGACCAACCAGGATGAGTCCCCAGGGCAGACCCAGGACATGCAGGAGAGAGTATATCTCTTGGCTGCCCTGGCAACCCCTTGGTACTCCTTCTGAGGAGCTAGAAGAGATGGCTTGTGAGAGGGAGGTCTGGACATCCCTGCTCAGAATTCTGCCCGCGCAAGCCAGACTTGGATAAGAGTTGGAGGATGGATGGATGGATGGACGGATGGAATAATGTGCGTGCCTCATTGGGCTAAGCCTCTGTGCCTGTGATCGGCAGGTTGCTGGTGAGAGCCCCAGTCTTGGTAATCACATCTCTGTTGGCCTCTTGAGCAGGCCCTTAGTCCTCCGAAAGACTCCACTCCAGGGGTGCTGGGTAAATGGCCTGTGCTCTGACCCCTGGCTTCACTCTCATCAGTATATATGTTTGTGTATGTTTCAAAAACTGAGCAAAATGGGATATTTGGGGGAAACACAAAACATTCCAGTGTCCATAGCTGAAAGCAGTCAGAGTGACTTCAGCAGGGCCTCCACCAGACAGCTGGACACTCCCCCCCCAATCAGCCTCATCCTTTCTCCCATCAGTGTCCAGCACCCAGTGGACTTCCCCGCTTGGTGCGAGGTCCGTGTGGAACCAGAGACGTGCAGGGCCACGCTGGTGCAGACCGCAGACCCCCGCCTACCGTGCATCTCCGGTGGGGAGGACGAGCTGGACCCCAAGCACAGGACCCTGCCCATCAACCTGGGGGTGTAGATGGGACCACCTCCCCACCTCTTCTCCATATCCATCTATGTAATCAAGCTTGTCCTCAAATACTGTACATCTGTGGCGCATCGGAGAAATGCACTGAAATGAAGAAGATTGAAGATGGTGGAACCTTTGACATTAGGGTTGTGTGGTTCCAGGTCCACCGGGGGTGTTAGCGTTGCGCCTTGAAGGGATTTGAGCAGAACCAGAGCACACCAGCACACACAGCTGAAAGACATACTTAACTCCATGTTAGAGTAGCGTTCCACCTTAAAAGGCTCTGCACCGCAGTCAGGAGGAGCTGCCCCTGAATGCCGTGCAGCTTCCGCTTCTACACACAGCCGTGCCTGCACTGGTGTACATGCATCTGTATTACTGCGTCTGTACTCTGAACTGCTTCATTAAATCATTACTCAGAGAAATAACACATGGCTTCCGGTGTTTTTAACAGAAGGATCATACAGCAGGTAGGAAAAAAACCCTTATTATTGGGTGAAAAAACAGGAACATTAAGTTTAAATATAATACTTTTTAATAAATGACAGCTTACATAAACATTTAGACAGACAATAACTCAGCAGAAACTGAGTTTCCATAGTTACGAACATAATACTTAGTCACTGTTGCATTGAGTAAAAGTAACTTGACCTAGCTCACTTACACCAGTTAGCCTCAGGTTGTCTCCAAACAGTGTTAATCCAACTGGGTGATGGAAATAAGATACGTTCTAAGATACATCTTAGAGATGGAGAAATGAACTGCACTGCAAAACATAAAATACTTGAAATAAACTTCTTTTAGTCCATTTAAATATTAATGCTATTGGTCCCAGAGAACTGGGAGACATAAGATACCAGAGTAGGATTGGTGGGCAGAATTTTGATGGGCAAATCCCAGCTGAAGGTGTCCACGTCCACCAGGGCCGCCCCCGTCCACACCGTGACCTCCGATTGGTTCTGCAGAACAGTGGGCGGCTCCATTGGCTCCCGAGCCGTCACAAACTCAAAATGCAGCCGCCACCTCAGGCTCACTGGTACAAGCGAGAGGTAGGGGGAGACAGGGGGAAAGATCAGCCCCGCAAATCAATAAAGACACAGCGCAGCGATGAGGCGGCGACTGCTGCACACTGACCAATGTCTGTGCTGAAGCCTGGCGTGACGTTGAGAGGGATGGGCAGGGAAAAGTGGCTGGAGGCCGTGTGCAAACAGGACTCGAGGTGGCGCCCGTGGCTGGTGACGCTGGCCGACTGGTTGGGCCGGCGCTGGAACTGAGGCTGGACGTCCTCCTCGCTCTGCAGGCTGACTGTGTACTGCCGTGTAAGAGGACGCACCCTTTAAATCGCTGACCCGAGGAGGCACAGAGAGCGGGGCCAGGGACTCCCCGGATGGGATGCTAGTCTACTGCAGTTCCTAATCACCACCAATGTTGATATCAGTGCTCCCAAATGCAGTTTGGCTACTGCTACTCTGACACCAACCAATCAGCAGGCCCCAACCAATCAGCCCCAACCAACCAATCAGCAGGCCCCGTGTCGTGTTCACGATGCAGAAACTTGGCCTGACTGTAGTTCCATTTTTAGCATCTACCCCAGACTTGGCCCATGTCTGAATTCATGGGCTGAGCGTTTCAAAGGATACGGTCTATGTAGCCTTTGTAGACTGCATCCTTTGAAGATCAAACAGAAAGCACTGTCGAATGTGACCGTCTGGCCTGCTGAAAATTTCCGATTTACGTCAGCAGCTGTTTACACCCTTAACCTTGATTCCGCTCCTGTCGCCTAGCTGGGACACACTCAGTTTGCTTCTGCACAGTGAATCTTGGGATATGTTGGGCGGTGAAGGATCCATCGAATGCATTCTTCACAACTTGGCAAATGAGGGATGCATTTCTTGACAACATTTGAGCCTTCGAAATGGGACAGCCGTATCTCACTACTGTGACACATTCGGTCTTCAAATGCAGCCTTTGAAAGATGCAGCCCCTGAATTCAGACACATCCTAGGTACTTTTCATTCAAAAACGAACCTCTAGGGAGGCACTAACAGCGATAAACTCATTGACTGGTTCACCACAAGCTCCGGCGCCAACTTGGAACTTACGTAGAAGTGCAATGAAAATAGGCAGAAGTAGTTGCGCAAACACTGAGCAGATGTAATTGAGGCACAGAAATAATTCTATTTTATGCATCAATTAATACGTCTTGCGTGAATCTCCATATTTCTGCATTGGAAAATTTGATAATCAATATAATAACAATAATAGTCAATACTTTATTGAAATTCTCTATACGTCTCCCCCAACTGCTGCAGCACCCAGGGAGCTGGGGGTTAAGGGCCTCGCTCAATGACCCGCAGACGTGCCGCAGCTCGCTTCGGACCGGCGACCCTCCTGTCACAGGCCCACAGAGCCACGTGCTGCCCCCCCCCCCCCAATATTTTTGTCTGGTGCCAGCAGTCAAACTCGCCAGCGCTTATTAGTGGGATGACATCACATCATTTTTTATTTGGTGGAAAAGACATCAATCTGCTGGCCAGGTTATTAAGAATTACAAACATGTTGCGGGTCGTATAAGTGAAATACAAATAAAAACTGTGTCCTGTTTCGATCCCGATCGACCTCCCGACCCAAATAACTAAGAAAACAACTTATTTATCTCCCGTTGTTTTGGCATGGCAGTGTAGTGTCTTACGTAATTACGCGTGAAGTTTATCATATGAGCTTTATGCATCTCCCATGCTTATTTAACATAAAGGACCCAGTTCCTGTCGTGCAGTGTGAAAGCGGCACATGGAAGTGGGCGGGGCTACAGAAGTTCCAGAACTTCAGTATGAAAAAGCTACTGTAGCCAATGTAGTGTGTGTGTGTGTGTGTGTGTGTATGTGTGTGTGTGTGTGTACTATATGCATAAGAAACACATGTAATATGCAAGCAGGTTTTGACACTATAAACTTACAGGAAGTCAAAATATAATGCATGATAAGATGTCTATGAACATTAATGTTGAAAATTAAACATGAAAGCAAGGCTAAAACAGGCAAAGTGGTGGCTGTCACCTGCAGACAGGGGATATCTCCCTCGGAGAAGTTAAACGTCCCGATGATGTCCTCCCCCAATCTGTACACAGTCTTGAAGATGCAGAACTTTGCCACCTTGCCCCTCATGTTAGTGATATTGAAAAGGTCTGTATTAGGAAGAAGGTGAAGGTCAACCCCATACTACACAAACATATAAACAAGGCAAAGTCATGTTTACACAGACACAGACATACAATGAAGACTGAGCCATACGTCACAACATTGTCAGTGCTCTATTATTGCATAATGCGTCTTCCAAGGCACCATACTGGTCACGCAAGAATGACTCATACTTACATACACAAACACACAGACAGATACGCGTGAGACTCACGTGGACAGCGGCGTGAGGTAGTGACCATCAGCATGTCTAGAGCCTTCTCCAGAGGCCTGGTGTCTCTTCTACCCGTCTCTTCGTCATCCAGGAAGGGGTTCGAGGGGGCCACCTCCTCGTCCTGGGGGGAGGGAGGCTCAGGCATACCTGGTGACAAAAACATTTGTCAGAGTATTACCAAACCTGTTATTAAATAATAGAGTGTAAATGGGGAGTTTTTACATTCTAACGTTCAATCTTCATTTCAATTTCTTATTATCTTAAATAAAGAAAAAATCTGTATCAGATATCTGGTGTTCAATGATTTGCACAGATCAAAGACATTACTGCAAACCTACATTACATAGAGAAACAGAACCTTGAGCTATTTCACCATCATTTCTGCTTCTTACTAAAGCCCTCAGATGTTCCTATGTCTCATCCTCACCTAAAGCATAGCTTAGCACACTGCTACTACATCTGCTCTTTGCTCATCCAAAGCATACAGATTCTAGATACTTATGAAGGACTTCTATTGTACAGAGGAGCAGAGCACAGTCTAGTATCCTTTGTAATTTCTATGCACATTTCAGACCCTTTAAGATCTGGAGGCCTGTGGCCCGGGGCCAGCAGGGGATGCCGACGCACCCTGCAGGACGAGCACCCTGAAGGGCACCCGGAGCAACTTGATGGGGGAGTTGACACGCTGGCAGCCGATGGTCAGCTTGTAGACATACTTCACCGCCTGGCCGCGGAAGCTGGGGGGGCCGTCAGTCGGCACCACCTCACTGTAGGAGTCTGGAGGGAGGGGCAGGCAGGGGTCCACAATGGATAGACCACATTTCAGGTCATTCAGGTCAGGGTGAAAACAAAGGAGAATATTACATTCCTGCCTTACGGCCTGCCATTGTGCTTGGGATTAAACCAATAAGGCAGCGCTAATTAATAACGCCGCGTCAGACTTACAGGTTTTGCTCTCTCCCGGGTCGAGCCGCAGGTCACAGAATAGGATCTTTGGGGGGGTGTCTAACATGCACTGCCCACGCTCCCCTGGGTTAAAGAGTTTGGGAAAATGAGGGAGGTCCGTGTTAGAGTGCGCCCTTAAAGAAGCAGACCACTCACGTGCCAGTAATCCCATTACAACATCCATACACGTGTTCCAGCAAATTCCTCGTTAAAATGTCACGAGTGGAAGTGCTCAGAGTTTCTATCTTCATCACGAGCACATTTATGCTGCAGCACATGCCGGTCACATATCGGTGGAACAGGGTTTCCCAATCCGGTCCTCGGTAATGCACATACAGTCCATGTTTTGGCTGCTGGGAGGGTGCAAAAATGTGGACTGACTTTGGGTCTCCAAGGACCAGACTGGGTAGCACTCTTGTAGAGTACAGGAATTGTACATCCCATGTGAAGGTGACACTAGGGTCAGCTTAGTGAAGCATAAGCCGTGAATGTTTTAAGCAAAGCCCTAAATCTCTTAATTACGTTTGTCATATGTATAATGTAATTTTGTTGTCAAATTTTAAAAAATGTAGAGCTGTGATGGACACGGAAATGGTGTATTCTGAATGGAAGTGACGGGCCGAAGGTTTTTTTCTGACCAAATAATAGTTCTGGACTATACCTTAGCTCTCCTCTTACCGTACAACACCCCTGGCATCAACACACGTGCATCTCCGTGACCGTGAGGCAGCACAGCGGCAGTGCCCACTGCACCCCTTCATCACTCACCCCTGCTGGGGATCAGCACGGTGTCACTCTCGGCTTGAACGTCCTTGTTGCCTTGAGCTGGCAGCGCCACCCTGCTCTCACTGGCATGAAACTGGCAATGGATCTGAGCACTGGCCCAGGCCAGCATCTCACTGAGTTGGGCAGAGACAGGCAGATTAATGTACATATGTGAAGCACTTACATTTCCCAAAACTGAGGCAGGACCGGAAGAAGGATGGTAATGCATTTGTTCATACAATGCATACACACGTATGTGCATTCATTTCGCGCACCCATTTTTAACTTTTAAAAGCAATTCGATCAAGGATGCAAATAAAAATTTGAAACGTGACATTCAAAACTGCATATACGCCCCCTTCTGACCACCGAGTTATTGATAACGGTGGGGAAGCACTATTATTGTGCTCTACCTTGGAACGAAACGACCGTGAAACATTATTGACAGTGCAGAATGGAGGACAAGCTTACCTGCTAGCTGAGGTGGACAGATGGGACATAGGATTGGTGAAGGTGATAAGGCACTCCAAGAGCTCCCCGGCCAGGAAGACCGGGCCTCGTGACATGGAGGCCACCACTTCGATCATCTGTGCGGACACACGTTGTATCAATACCGTCGCCGCAGGATTTCACACAATGCTTAGATGTGCGTGTCAAATCAGGAGATAATAGCTCGTCATATCTGGTTTCTACGCTCCGTACTGGAGCAGATTAAGTACTTCACTAAAATATATATTATTCGGAGGGTTTAAACTGGTTCGCCTAGGAAAACACTTGATAGATACACAGTGTTGTTGCTCCGTTACATATATGTCATATTCTTGCCAATGGCCGACATACTAATACAGTCTTACCTTGGTAAATAGTACTCCCCAGGCAGTTTTGGCCCGGTTAGGTTCAAACCGACTATCAATAAGGTATATAAATCTCTAACTTCTTTCCGTGATCAAAGTATTCGATCAAGAGGGAAGACATAAACAAAACAACATCCAAAAAACTGCTCGATACTTAACTTACCCTGCGTGATCGTCAAAATTCGTCACAACGCATCAACCTCGCAACAAAGCACAAATGAATCATCAAAAGTTCACACAAACTTGCGTTTGATCTTCCTTAAACCGTAGTTTCGTTCTTTTCCTGTATATAAATAAGCCTGATATCAAACAATTTCGTAACACTGTTCAGCAATAAACCATGCTAAACATATTCTGTCATTCAAAAAAAAAAAATCTGAACAATTTAAACGCATACCTGTTTTCTATTAATGTAGCACTCGTTCTGGATAAATATGTTTTCAAACCAGGGATAATGTGTTTACTGGGACTTTATCTTGCAACTGGCATTGCTTATCGTGTCAACGCCGGTATAAAGTTCTGTTGGCCTCTTAGTACTACCCCGTGGCATCGATGATATACACGGATGTTAGGAAGTACCTATGGTAGGGGTATTTAAAACGAAAGCATTAAAACACCAAAGTAATTTCCTACTTTTTTTGTCGTGCGAAGGAAGTATTTTAAGGCTAAGATTTAACTATATAGTCTTTTTCCTCAAAAGACCTTGTGAATGTGAACAATATACAAAATGACACGACATTGAAAATGACCCCACCTCTGATTTCCTATTTTGGTCTGTACTCGGTTAAGGAGGATTAGTTGAACAGTGGAGAGAGAGAGACTTCCCCGACATCCAACACGATTCCCTGAAGGACGGCGTGTAACTGAGCACTAAAATAAGCCGACCGTGTCAAGATTAATTTCCAAAAGAAAAACAAAGCGCATTTTATTGCATATTTTCGTGAGGTTATCCGAGGCCGACCACTGGTCTCGCCGTCCTCTGTTTCTACCAGCGTATAGCCGCTTAGCTCCCCGCACTCTGAGGATGCGGTGCGCGGTAGTTTTGCTCTTAGGCGGTAAATAAATATTGTTTTGCCGGTGGACATCCGCGAGGGGACCCGGGTTATTCCCAAGAAGACCCGCCTGACTAATTACGGATCTTTTTTTATGGTTTCAGTCGTTCGGATAGCTTAAGAGAAGAGCTCAGCATTTCCCGTGAAGCTCACTATGATTAAAAAACGGAATTTACATAAACTATAGCTAATGCTCTATTCAGTATTGCATTAAATTTAACCTGACCTGTATAAGTGCGTTGGTCTTCTGCGATAGGGGAATTGAAATTAAGCATGTTAACCTGGTTTCTTTATAGTTTACATCCGGTTATCGGACACATCTGGACCCCTGATAGTGATAGTTAAACGGATGCAACCTGTAATCGGGGTTGGGGTTAAAAGTGCAGCAGCGTGCAGCTACGGTCTGATTTATTCGAGACCTGTGCATTTATGATGTGGTCAGACGAGATGGGTGGGAAAAATATATCAAGCGTGCTTTAAATAGCTTTGGTTTCCTGATCTGCGAGTCTGTCCTGCTGCACCACTGCGCCGCGGTGCTGGAAAGCGACCGCTTAAGGGACGTTTTAATTATTGACAGCGTGAACGAATGGGACGCCTATGGGAGAGAAACGTCACCGCTCCTATGCGGCGATCCTTCGGCTTTTAAGTCCTACCGCTGAACTTTTGAGGAAGTAGAAAATCCCCTGTATGTACGTTCCCGGCGCACACAAGGTGCTCTCCTGATCGCGGATCCGGCATCCCCCATCATCAGGCTCGTAGTGCTCCCGCCTTGGCAGTCGGCTCAGCACCCGAAGCGCCATGGAGCCGCCGAGCGGCGACCCGGCCGCCGGGCTTATGAGCCACTACGTGTCCGCGGAGCGCGGCTACGGAGTCCCGGAAGAAGGCTGGCGGATCTGTCTGGCTCACGAGTTCCAGGAGAAGCGAAAACCCTTCCAGGCCAAGGATGTGTCGCTGTCCAACGTCATGGAGCACATCGGACTGGGTATCAGGTGCGTTATCTATGGCCAGGGATCCATTCCGGTGTTATGCCGAAAAAGGCATCCCTGCCGTAGAATGCATGCCTGTCTCTAAATGATCTGAAACGAGTTGAGCTACTTTGTCAAGTTAAGGTAGCGTAGTGCTCATCGAAAGCCCTAACCCTAAAACCCTAACACCCCCCCCCTACAAAAAACACCCTAAAACCCTAAACCTAACCACCCCCCAAAAACCTAAAACCCTAACGCCCTAAAAGCTCAACTCATCAGAACACCGGCATGCACTCTACGGCAGGGATAACACCCTAAGGTGTCCGTCCGCTGCCCTATGATCCCTGTGGTCCGTGTTTTATACGTGAGTTATTGGTATATAATGTGCAGATTCACAACCCACCTTTCGACCTCATCACTGGTATTATAATTACTACCATTCTCGTATCCTTAAAACACATAATTTGTTTCATTTAATCTATTTCTCTCAATGAATATTTTCATGCCTCGCAGTGTAAACCAGTTTTGACTTGATGAAGAAGTATAGCGAGTTTTGTTTCTGGTTTTTAAACACAGAAGGATTGCATGCTCGTGACACAAAGGATTTGTTGGCATTAGAGGTGTGTGGTTTATTTGCTTTGCACGCCTCTCACCTTTGTACTTTGTGTTTGAAACGGGTCGGGCAGAAGCCGTCATGTGGCAGTGCTCATCCACCCATTCTTGCATTGTCCTGGGAGGCCAGGGTCAGATTTGTCGCTGGGGGCCTCAGGTAGGTTAACGCCTAACGGATTGAGGAGCCCAGTCTATCCAGTCCCTTGAAACCCAAGAAAGTCTTTCTAGCTCATCACATCTCGCTTTGTGGGCCTTTCTAACAGGAGTTTAGGTTTTAACCACCATCAAAGATGATCGATTATAATAGTTTTATGCCATTTCATATTCAAAGTTCCCTTCCTGAAGAGGTGAAAAGTTCAGGTGCAGAAAGTAAAAATCGAGACCAAGATTTTGTTTCACTCAACCAGTTGAGTCTGTGGCTGCGACTCTTTATACTCAACTTGTTGATTAAAACCGAATCTTGGTCTGGATATTTATCGTCTGGACCCAAGCTGTCCCCCTGTGCCTTCTCTCTGGGCAGTGTGTGTGTGTGGATGGTAGACGTGGAGACGGACAGTGCACAGCTTCCGCCTGTAGCTGGCCACAGTGTAAGTGGGTCTGCAATCATTTCCCGCCCAGGCTTGTGTGCGTGTACATAGGAGTTATATTGGGATGTGCAGTTTTTATGGGTCAGCATTGGAGTGCTGGCCTGACAGGGACCTGGGCCTTTTGGGCTGTGGTCATTAGGGATGCCGGTCGCGCCGTTCAGTGCTGCTGTCACGCCATGGCTTGTTGCCGCCCCAGTGAAGGCAGGCTCCCTCGGTCGCCGTCTCGCTCACGTCTGGTGTGCACCGTTGGCTGTGCGAGGGTTGGGGGTTGCGTTGAGTGCGGTGTGCAAATCGCTCCTCTAAAATCCTCCTCGTCTCCCTGAAAGTCAGTAAACAGGGCGGTTGTGCGCTGGGACTGTGGGACGTCCCTCATCTACTATCCTCTACGATGGTTTCTCTCCCTTTGCTCCATAATCAGACCCGTCGGTGGGGCAGACAGACAGCAGGATCCCTGCCTTTATCACTTAATCCCCTGATTTCTGTCTGCGTGTCTGTTTTGCTGTTCTCTGCCAGCTGACTTCTGATCTGCGCTGGGATTGTTTGGGCGGCTGAAGACCTTTGAAACAGCTGGGGCAGCATTCAGTGAAGTGTGCGCTTTGTGAAGGACAGTGGTAGTGTGTGTGTGTGTGTGTGTGTGTGTGTGTGTGTGGGGGGGTCACTGTGCACTGTGTTCAGCATAATGACTGCCACAGTGAGCCGCTAACTCTGTTAACGGGAGAGACGGGCAATTGCGGAGAGGATTGCTTCTTTAAAAAACCTGTTCAGTTAACCTTGGGTGTACTGTGTGCCTGCAGGTACCTAAAGTGGTGGTACCGGAAGACCCAGGTGGAGAAGAAAGCCCCCTTCATTGACATGTTCCGCGCCCAGCCCTTGCGGCAGATCTATGGTAGGTCCCACTCGCAGGTGCAGAATCCTTACATTTTACAGAGGTGAATGTTTATCTTTGTGTGTGAGTCTCCCCGTGTGTAAACAGGTGCTTGGTAGGGTAACACCCGCAAGGCTTTCTGGTTATGTGGTGCCGCCCCCCCCGATGCGTCTCCGACGCACTGACACTCTCTCTCTCAGGTGCTCCATTGGGTGGCATTGGGGGAGGTACCATCACCCGTGGCTGGAGGGGGGAGTTCTGCAGGTGGCAACTCAACCCTGGCATGTACCATTACAGGACGGTCATCGCCAATCAGGTAGGCATCTGCCGGTGTGAATAAGGGGCCAAGGGCTGCATTCCAGGGGTTCAGTTATTTGAGTAACCTCTGTTCAGTTACGCTTTTGGTGAGGGTAGGTGTTAGGGACGGGTAACAGGATATGGGGACGGATGAAGCGTGTTAGATGAGAAGAGAACTGCTGGACTGTGGTGGAGCCGACTGGCAACTGTGTGGAGACAGTCTGCAGTTTGGGGGGGTGTGGATGGGGACTGTGCTTTAGTGGGAGGTTATCTTCATTAATGAATACAAAAAATGTTTTCTTGTAGTTTTAGTTAACAACAAGATACAAAAATAAAATAAACTACAACTAAACAAAAAGTGTCGCTAACTGAAATAAAATAAACAAACGTCAAATGTGTCACTTTTTTTAAAAAAATAAATAAACTAGCTAAATTAATTACTTCAGGATTAATAATATGGAGTATGTTTTGCCTATTTTGAGGGCATTAGTAAAGTGCACTCTGTATTCATGTAAGATTCTTTAAAGTTCACACACATAAAATAGCTCCAAAAGTTTCTCTCTATCCCTAGAAATAAAAATACTAAAACTTAAATTGAAACAAAAATATAAGAAAAACTAAACAGAAATATATCTTTAAAGTGAAAAACGAAGAGAACCACACTGAAAACTAAACTGCATTTCAGATAAAAACTGCATTTAAAGAATTAGATGTGCAACAACATTGTGCTGTAGTGGCAAGCGGCCCTAAATTTCCCGGGTAAAGTCGCTCTAGGTGCTGATGCCGTGTGTCGGCAGGAATGACGTAATGATGATCTCTTCTAAGCTTGCAGTGTTGCTGTTGGTGTTTGTGTCACATTGTCTTATTTGTCATGCTTTTCTCTTTCGCTCCTGCTCACTCAGTTCACCGTGTGTCTGCGCCGGGGGGGGCGGACCGTGTACCAACAAGTACTGTCAGTGGAGAGGCCCCCCACCCTCCAGGGCTGGAACTGGGGCTTCTGCGGCCAGTATGCATTCTACCACGCGCTGTACCCACGAGCCTGGACCGTCTACCACCTGCCGGGCCAGAACGTCACGCTCACTTGCAGGCAGGTGTCGCCCATCATCCCGCACGACTACCAGGTAACTCGAGCTGACTCCCCGTGTGCTCGCGTGCCCGTCTCTGCCTCCGCTTAGGCATCGGGGTGGCCTTTCTGTCTCCCAGATAGCCGGAGGGGTGGGGCACGTCTGCTAGTGTGTCTAGGACTCTGACCTGAGGTGAATATTTTTGTTTGCCAGTTGTGCTGGTGCCCATATCCGCCCTGAGGATCCTCGTAGGAGTTACTGTTTTGGGCGTATCGTGTACGGACAAGGGTGGGGTGCTGAGTACTGAGGCTCTCAATACCTGCTGACTTCGGCTACAAAAGAGCCAACAGCTCGGGGCTCGCAGACTGGGAAAGGTTGTCTGGTCATATTCCACAGGCTTTCTGCTTTTGTACCCAAATACTGGGATCATGCATTGGTCCAGTGAATACACAGTATTGTGCAAAAGTCTTTGACAGGATGGAAAGTCATCTTATTGGGGTGCTTATTTTTATGGGAAAAAGAAATAAGATTAGAACACATGCACATTAACATTAACAAAAAACTATCAAGAATTTCTTCTGCTCTCCAAAAGTTACCGTTATCTTGTTGAATAGCTAGATGAAAACCACTTCAGTTTCTGCTGGGGACCTGACATGGGCAATGATAGTGAGATCTGGAGGGGCTTGGGAGGAAGCAGAGTCTGGGGACTCGGGGGGTGGATGAGACCCGCCCGGAGTTCCTCAAGGCTCTGGATGCTGTGGGGCTGTCCTGGTTGACATGCAGCTGCAGCATCATGTGGACATCGGGGGCAGTGCCTCTGGATTAACAGACCGGGGTGGTGGTCCCCCTCTTTAAAAAGGAGGATCACACTCCTCAGCTTCCCTGATAAGGTCTATTCGGGGGTGCTGGACAGGAGGGTCCATCGGATAGTCAAACCTCGAATTCAGGAGGAGCAGTGTGGTTTTCACCCTGGCTGTGGGACAGTGGACCAGCTCTATACTCTCAGCAGAGTCCTGGAGAGTTCATGGGAGTTTGCCCAACCAGTCTACATGTGCTTTGTGGACTTGGAGAAGGCATTCGACCAGAGACCTGTGGGAGTTATCTGCGAGTATGGGGTGCTGGGCATCCTTATGGATTAGGTCTCTGCTTTTTGCAGATGATGTGGTTCTGTTGGCCTCATCAGACCGTGGTCTCATCAGACTGGAGCAGTTCGCAGCTGTATAATTAAAGAGAAAGTGATAGATTACCTGGACTCAAATAACATTTTGAGGGATAGCCAGCATGGATTTACGAGAG
>JABFDZ020000016.1:16432370-16442612 GCA_019775955.2 Pollimyrus isidori
TTGACTCAACTCCTTGTGCTAATTACCACACAGCTCTTGAGCTGAATCATTTATAGTGGAACAGGGAAAGAACTAAGGACTGGAGTTGAGCCCCCCTGCTTTAAAGTGACAAGACGAACAGGTCAGGCAGTGCAAGACAATGGCCGTGTACAGATTTAGGGGCTGCATATTTCAAATGGTGTAGTTGCATTCTTCGAAGGTCAAAGAGATAGCATGAAAAGGGACGGTCTGATCTACTGATAACTGGTTGTTCCTGCCCTTCGTGACCCTGGAGTCACGAAGTGCCACTCCTATCACCTAGCTTGGACACACCCACTGAACCACAGCGCAATGGAGTTTGGGAAATGTTGGGCTCCATTGGGTGCACTCTTCACGGAGCAGGAAAAGAAGGATGCATTTCTAGACCGCATTTGAAATGGGACAGCCTTTTCGGATCGCTGTGATGCATTCAGGTTACGAATGCAGCCCCTGAATTCAGACACAACCAATGTAAAGCACATGCCCATGCGCTAAAATGCTACACATGCGCAGATTGGCAAGGCACAAATTGGGCAGGTGGTACAGATCAATCAGTGACAATTGTCGCTGTGAACAACTTTTCAACTGCTGCACTACCATGTCCAAAACGGTTAAAGAATTCTGACTGGACAGGCTGTGTTCTTTGAGTGACGTCATCATAGTGTAACCGCACTTGGGCATTTCACATCAGCTATATCACTGCTTTACAGGTGTGTCTAAAAACTGTTATCTAAACTGAACCCTCTGTAATCGCCGATTCCTCCCATGGGATCATAAATCTCGCCTCATCTAAAACACTCCATGAGTTTTTGTCATAGAAACCCTCAGAAACTCTGCCGTCTACTAAACAAGTATATTTAGGATTTAAACTGTATTTTTAGAGGTTTGTAAGGAGAATGAAAAGAATAAGAGTCACTGAGTTGAGTGTCGATTCACCATATCGTTTTGCCATTATAGTTTTTTTTATAGTTTTTCCAGTATAGCTGTGAATTTGACATTAAATTGTGGTATTAAAATTGGTTTAATAAACTTGGAAAAACCTGGGGCTACCCTACTTTTGTTTAAATTGCAATTATGATAAAAATAATACAGGAACTGCATCTACTGAGACTGTACTGGGTGTCGGTAGGTGAGCATGCAGCAGAATGACCATCTGAGAATGACTCTAGATGGTTAAATTTTGCATGAACCGTCATCCAATGATAACGTGCAAACCACAAAATTTGCTTATGCTTTTTTGACTATAGGTAAAAGCAGAGAGGCTGTGTTGAGTCACTGGTCACATGTCACAATTCCACCAATCATGGTGTCCGCAGCCTTCGTCCTGTGGGGTGTAGCTGAAGGTGAGCCCATTGAATATAAAGAATGCTTAGAAATATGACAGATTTTCATTATTTGTGTCTTAAAAAGGTGTTATGGACAGCAGTAGTAGTACATTAAGTGGATTTATGAAGGTTATTGGCTAAAGATCCAGGTGAGATCAGGAATTTTAATAGTAAATGTTTATATGTGTGAGTAATGTCTGAATAAATAAGAAAAAAATGTTGAAGGTGCTGTGCCTGAAAGTCCCTGAGTTGTAGGAGTGTTAATCGAGAACAACAAAAGTTTAACTTGGTTTTAAGTAATTGTAAGATGGGACAGCCCACACAGAGCACCTCCTGCTGGTGAACCAATTAACAGGCTAACAGAAGTACTTTTGACTTTTTTATGATTGGCTGACAGGACACCCATGAAATCCTTTAACAATTAACATAACTTCTTATATTTTGGTAAGCATCCCACGAACGATTGGCGATGTAAATATTTTGTGTAGATTTATGCAGTTTGTAGTTATTACTACATATTTAGAATGAGCATCTGTGTTTCTTGTCTACCTGAAAGTATAGAGAGAGCAGTAAAAAGCTAGGTGTGATAGGAAAACAAATGTCCCCTCAGCGTTATCTTGTGTGACTGGTGTTTCTCAGGATCCACAGGAGAGGCTTTTATTTGTGCCGTCATCAGTCTGCTGAGTATCCTGCTCTTGTTTAATATGGCTCCATATGTGGATTCCAGAGGTACGTTTCCCTGTTTTCATATCATTCCTTCTGTTTCCAATAGGGCTGTCACTATCAATTATATCAATGATTGAGTAATCTACTGACTATCTGCTGATTTGTTCGGCAATCATTTATATATAATATAATATAATATAATATAATTTAATATAATATGAACATTGCAATTGGCGCAAGGCAGGAACCGACCAAGCATTGCAGGGTACATACTCAGTCACACACTTAAGTAGTTTGTTTTTGTAAAGTGGAAAGAAATCGGCAACTGACTTGAAGCTATGGAGATCACATTTAAATTGATATTTTAGTAGTCTTTTTATGTGGAGCACTTGGAGTTGATAAATCTAATTTGCTGGTTTGCTAGAACTATATGCTATATAGCACGATATGTGTAATTTTGACATAAAGTACAATGGAGTTTCTGCAGTGGTTTGGGCTTACTGAGTCCATGGTTCTGATTCTATGGTTGACATTAGCAATGTCTGTAATACTGTAAATAGTACAGGTCGTTGTCGACTTACGACCATGATTGGTTACGACTGACTGGTCGTAACACGATTTGGTCATAAGTTGCATATTAGCCTACTGTACAGTAATGTATTATTATAAAAATCTTTAAGTCATACCTTAATCATAATTTTCTTTGTTCATTATGTATTGTTATACATCATACTTTTCTCTGTTCATTATTGTTAAACATCATGAGACACAAATGGTACATACTTGCTGTAACGAGTCTGGGATAACAGTTAGCGGCTTAGCGCGCGTGGGAGTGGTAGTGCTGCCGGGAACTGGTGCGCAAAATGTCGTACGCCCAGCTGGGCAACATTTGCGTTGCCAGACATACGAGCTGCGATCATGGTCGTAAAGTCGATTGGTCGTAAACTGGATAGGTCGTAAGTCGCCGAGGACCTCTACTAATTATAGAGAAATATAATGCTGGACAGCTTTCAATGGTACTGTATCAACACTGGTATGCCAAGTTATGGTATGCTGATTGTATTGGTGATACTCTCACAATTATATAATGAATTGAAGCGTTTTAGAGAAATAAAAAAAATGAATTAAAATAATTTTTAAAATGATGCGTCAATTAAAGTTGACTCATGGTGGCAGCCCTAGTTTTCAATGTACACCCTACACCTTTTAATGTACACCTTTTAAATGATTATTATAAAACTCTTAGAATGAATGAATGAATAAAAACCACAAGGATAATACATGACCATACTCTGCCTGTTAGTAACAATTTGCACAGGGGTAACGGGATGGATTTTTGTCCAGTTCTATTGCCTGAAAGACCAAACAAAGCATCAGGCAAGAAGGGGAGAGCAGAATCATCTGTTGACACAGGTGACCTAGCGGCTGCTCTATCATCCCTAATTTACAAAATTTCTGACACCGTGGGAAAGATAATGAATGCCAATATCATGCAGAGTGAGGCTCTAAAAAAGGCTATAGACTTTGCCTGCACTGAAATAACAGATACAGAAAACAGTCTAGAATACTTTTGCACAGTATAGCAGTATTGAAAAGTACCTCGATATGCCATAATTAAAAACGATAGTATTTTCCGTTTTCTTAGTATCGGTACTTCAATAGTTCTTTCACACCAAGCCCAGACTGGAGCCCGTGCTGGTGCCGGTGCTCACTTTGGACCCACCTAGAATCGTATCGTATTCACACCGCACTTGCTGCTCGAAGGGTCGAAGGATGACGTCAGCGTGTGCATGTGGCTGCGGTAGGGATACTCTTTCGTAAGTGAATACAAAAATAGAGGGCCGCGTGAGATGCGGCGAGCGCAAGACTTTTTAACATGTACTGCAAATGCATTTTAACCTTTATACCACAAATGAAGTACAAATTATCATAAAAAGGTTCAAATGCATAGTAATTATCTGTCAGATCAGCACAAATGCACGTGACGCTTAAGGAAGTAGTGTGCAATATGCATTAATGGGCTGTTTTAATAGGCAGCATGAAGACAAGAAAACAAGGCATTTTGTTAAACTTTTATTTTACAAATAATTAAGAAATATGTAAATCTTTCACGTGGAATAAATATAAGAAATGATGCTCCTGCTCATTTGCATTCTCTTCACCGGTGTTAAAACAAGCACACGGTTTACTTAAATTACCGACATTTCCACAGATGCGAGATAGGGGCCATGCTGTTGAATGCTGAGCTGTAATCCAGAAGCAGGATTCTCAAACATGAGTCCCTCTGACCCAGGAGATTGCAGGGCAGAGTGTCAGAGCTATGGCGTCGTCAGCGGACTTGTTCCAGTGATGTGCAAATTGAAGGGGTTCTAATGTGTCAGGCAGCGCAGAGCAGATGAAGTTCCTGACCAGTGTCTTGAAGCATTTGCTTACAATGGGTGTCATGGCAACTGGCCAACAGTCATTCAGGGATGTTGCTATGGTAATTTTCAGCATAGGAACCATAGTAGATATCTTGAAGTATGCAACCACTATGAATAACGGGAAGGAGATGTTGAAATTGTCTGTGACACTAACTAGCTGGCCCGCCCATGCTCTGAGGACATGATCATGGATACAATTTGGGGCAGCTGCTTTGTGAGTGACACCCTCATGAAAGTTCTACACATGTCATCTTTGGTAACGGAGAACACGGTGCTGTCATCTGCAGCGCATGCCCTTTCCGGTTGAGGGCGCTATCTGCTTCAAATTGAGCATAAAACAAGTTTAACTCTTCTGAGAGAGAGGCGGTGCTCTGCAGTGCGCTACAATTACCTCAGTCTGTGATGGGTTTTAGTCACTGCCACATGCTCCTAGTGTTGCTGAATTGTTATTCTACCTTTCCCCTGTACTGATGCTTGGCTGCTTTTATTGTCTCCCACAGTGTGTACAGTAGCTAGGGTATTTGTAGTCCGGGGTAACTTTAGTGGTTTTAGTGGTCTTGTTTCAATCCAATGGTTGCAGATACAGTTTTTGTACATTATTAAATTTGATGATACTAGTTTAACTTGAATGTCATAATATGGTCTGACGGCATAAACTGTTTTCCCCATTTCCAGTTATTAGGAATATCTGTTGTGATTTGAGATGTGCTATAGTTATGTTGAGTTGCATTTGAGTTACATAAAATAACACTTTTCACTTTTACAGGAAAAGTGGGTGAGATTAAATTCATGACACTGTCCTTAGGAAGCACCATCATTATCACAGTTGTATGCACAGGTAAGTTTAAGCGTAACTATGTGGGGTGGTGTGCATCTCAGCAGGTTAAGGCTCTGTGCCCATGTCTGGAAGGTTGTGGGTTCAAATCCTATTGCTTTGCAGAGTAACATTATCAGTGTTAAGACTTTAAGCAAGACCCTTAATCCCAACTGCTTCAGGACAGTGGCCGACCCTCATCTCTGATGTCTAATTGTATTATGTTTTGGACAAAAGCTTCTAAGTAAAACATAATTTCATGGATTTGAAACAAGATCAGCAAATCAGTATAAAGCAGCAGCTCGGTAAAATATTAAACATACTGTGGTGCATCTTTGAAGATGTCAAACACCCTTTATTGTTTTATTACATACCATTAATTTTTCATGTCAGTCACTGAGTTGTAGGTTTCAAAATACATTTTTAAAACCGAGCCCGATCCCTCCCTGAATCCCCAGTTTACTCCCCCATGCAGTAACCCAGTTAAGAGGGACGGTCCTTAGCAGGGTGGGTAAGACAAGGACCTGTAACCTGAAGTTTCCCAGCCCAAGTCCTGGGAGAAGCTCAGTCTGTTTACCTTCAGACAGCTGCTTAACCTGAACTGCTCCAGTGCCCAGCTGCCTGAATGGGGACGGTTTTAAATAGATAAGAAATGAGGATTATTTAAAATAATAAGCAGAGAAAGAGCAGCATGAAGTAGCTCTGCAGGCCTGGAGATTCCTGTCAGCACCTGGACCAGAGGGAGGCTGCTGGTTTTAGGGAGTAAATTGTCTTTATTTGGGCTGGGGGCAGTTTGGCTTTATAGCTGTTTGGAAGCATGATTTAGGCTGAATAATGTCTCCCAGCCAAACACCCTCACTGACGTTTCATGACTGTATAGGACCACCACCCCGCCCCGATGAGACAGTGCTGTAAAAAAACACAAAGGGCAGGAGCTTCTATGGCAGATGAGGCTTCATTAAGCGACTGGCACCCCAACACCATCCATGTGGATATGGGTACTTTTTACAAATAAAAAGAAAAACTAATAAAATAGTGAAACAACTGACTAAATTAACCGGAAAACAAAATGTATAAATCAACAATTCCACAAAAAGGAATGAGATTTAGACTACTGTGCTGGAACCGTCCTAAAAAGCTTAACAGGCCACAACCTTTTATAGCCACACCCTCTTTTATAGCCACACCCTATTTTATAGCCCCACCCTCTTCTGGGTCAAACCATGGCCGAACTTACAGCAATTATACAAATATAAATGACCAATAGAACAAACAAAATATGAAAAAAAATGTTACATTACTAAGCATATAACAAATCAAGATGAAGAATAAAGCAAAACTCAAACAAAGGAGTCAAGGCAACGTAAAAAAACACCACATTCAACTAAATAAAGCAACATTAAACTGAAGTAGTGGTACTACACTAATTTAGTGTAACATATCTCTAACACAGCAAAACTAGCAACATTAACCAATATGTAGACTTTCCTAAATTAAAATTCTCTAACCCAGTACTTCCCTTGTGCCATGAGCTGTGTGCTTACAGGCTGGTATGTACAGTATGTGTCCATACGTTGCTGGTTCAAGGTATGTGGCTGGCAGTGATCTGATCACCTTAACCGCAGGCTGACCTGCTGTTTGATCCTCATTTTACTGAACAAAAGCATTGCTAAATAAATGAACCACTGACCGCATTTGTCTGTTTTTCTGTCTGTCATTGGTTACATGGTGACTGACTATTCTTTCCTCATCACAGGTTCTTTCATTGAATTTTCAGAAAAATTTTCCCCAACTCAATCTGAGAAATCACTCTATGGAGGCATTTTTGGTGGAATCACATTTATGTTCATCTGTATTGCTATATTCCGGAGTAAGTACATTTATTTTATTTATTGAACCACAATTAGGCATTTTGATAGTTCTTTTCTACATTGTACTTCAACACAGAATGATGATTTACACCATTTTACCCCCTGTGTCTGTGTGCAGTCTGCATGTGCTCCCCATGCCATATGGGTTTGAGTCCCCCTCCTCTCTATCTGTCTGCAGTTTTCATGTGCTTCCCATATCATGTAGGTTTGAGTCCCCCTCCTCTGTGTCTGTGTACAGTCTGCATGTGCTCACCATGTCATGTGAGTTTCCACCAGTTACTCCAGTTTCCTCCAGCAGCCCATAGTCTCCCTCTCAGGTTAATTGGTGTCTCTAAATTGCCCATAGCATGTGACTGTGTGTGCATAGCCTCCCATCCAAGCTATCCCTCTGCCCTGTGCTGCTTGGGAGAGGCTCCAGGCCCCCTGTGACCCTGTCCAGGATGGGTGGATGGATATTTATGTATTATGGGATGTGTGACATAATCTCTCCCCCAATCATCCTGGTTACCTTTTAATAACCCTTTTAATTCCATCAACAAATTAAAATGGGACATACTTTTAGTTCCACTGTGTCCAACATGGGATTCAAACCTAGAATGTCCAGGTGACAGGGTTCTGTGCAGAGTATTAAACAAAGGACTTCTGAACTCATGTGTTTAGTTGCTATGCGCCTGCCATGGATTTTGTGGTAACTTACTCTGTTCTCATCTCCTTTCAGTTCTTCGGTTTGTGATTTGGGTGAAATATTCCTCAGTGAAACTACTTGCCTACATAGCAGGAATCACTGGGATTCTACTTCTGCTCATCATGGTTTCATCCATCAGTAAGTCCGTGTATAAGTTCACGTGAGCTGTTTGCATGTTCTCCCCGTTTATTATGCATTTGCACCCTACACCCTAGAAACAGGCATTTAGGTAAAATGAAGACTAAAACGGCCCATTGTGTGTGAGCGGATGCGCCCCGTTAGGGACTGGCACCCCTCCAGGCTGTACCCTGCCTCGTGTCCTGTGCCAACTGGGATAGGCCACCATGGCACTGTACTTCATAAGTATGTTTAGATGGATAAATGTGTTTGTTATTTTCAATGTTTGTTTAGGACACTTAGATTTCAGAAATATGCAACATGGATGGTTACAATGTATCTTTATTTCGCTGTCAGTAGGTATATTATGCGATGTATGACACAGTGATTCCTTTTCCATAATCCATCTTAACCTGCTTCATATCTTTTAGATGTTCTTTTAGTACCTCAGTGTCGAATATGGGATTTAAACTCAGAATCCCCAGGCGACAGGGCTTTGCTGTGCAGGGATTTAAACACAGGACCACAGAGTGTGTCTGTTTTTACTTTCCGATAGACATAAACTTCATGGTGACAAACTCCATTGTACATTATTTCAGTTGCTGTCAGTGTTTATCTGGCAAAATATAACTCAGATGCAGCTTGGAAAGAACAACTGGGAACAATGTTATCTATGCTAATGATTCCAGTCCTCTTGATTTTATTCCCAGGTAAGTATGATTTCAGGCTTTCTAAATGTGCTGAATTTAAATTTGCTTTATCAGGAAGTTCATGGCTATTGGAGCATAATTGTGTATAGAGATTTGCTACATTGTGGGAAACACAAACATTGAACTTGAGGTTGGTCATAATGTTGAAAGTGTATTTTCCATTATTAATGTGTAGCTAATTAGGGTATTATGACTCAATACCCAACTGAACCACCCCATTTAATCCTTCATACCAGGGTAAGGGCTACATTTTAAACTGGAGGTGCACTTGTGTACCAACATGGTATTCAAACCCAGAACCCTCCAGGTATCAGGGCTGTGCAGTTCAGGGTTTTTTTTTTTTAACACGGGACATCTATTATTCTCTCTGTGTTTGACATGAATTTCATGGTGAGTGACTTATGTTCTGACTCAATGTTCTTTACTTATTTCAGTTGGATTCAGTGTGTTTTGGATAATACACACCCGAAGGACAATTGGGAAAGTAGATCTTGAAGAAATTTGTTTAATCTGGCTGTATTTCATGTGTAAGTACTGTGGCAGGATTATGCTAGACAAATACATACTACCTGTGGTGGGTGGATGAGCATAATCCTGGAGAACAGGGATAGTAACTGTGGGCATCTCTAAAAGGAAAACATTGTAAGAAACCTATAACAGAAAGATCACAGGATGCCTGAAAGATCACTGCAGTTACACTAATGGCTGAATCTACCATATAGGCAACCTGGGCGCACAATAAGGGGCTCTGTGTATCAAGGGGCCCTTGAATATGCCAGACAAAAAGTCTAACTGGAGGAAGAGTGCAGTAATCAGCCAATCAAATATCAGCAGATGCTCAGTCATTGGCTGACGGAAAATAAAGTTGTAGGTGGTTATTTTGCAGAGCAAAAATGGATCTTTAATCTTTTTCAAAAATAAGAAGCAAGGGGTGCCAAATTGCTTGAAATAAGCACATTTCTCAAAAACAAATCAAGAAAATATAAACGGTGCTAGTGCAGATATCACACGTGCAGATGTTAAGAGTCAGGAATTAGCATTAGTGATAAAAAGTAAAAATACAATCTCCACTTTGCTATTTAGTTTTATAATGCACAACGTTCTACCAAAATGGAAAACAAAACGAAGCACAAGTATATATAAATAACTTACAGACTGCAGAAATCTACCGCACTCAAGTAGAGCCACACGTGTTGCACTGAACGCAAGACAGTTTGTCCTGACAAGCGGTGCTTGAAATGGGGTGGTAATCACTGGTACGCAGAGCCGGCACCTCTTTGTTTTTCTCTTCACTGTACCAGAACCTCTGAATATCTGCCGGTACCGAATAACAAGGGTGGTTCTGCCACCTGATACTGAATAACATGGGGAGAACCAGCATCTGGCACTGAATAATGCCAGATGGTTCTGAATATCAAAGGGAGTACTAACACCTGGCACCTAAAGAACAAGGGGAGTACCGACACCTGGTGCTTAAATAACAAGGGCAGTACCGGCATATGGTACTGAATAACAAGGAGAGTACGGCACCTGGTGCTGAATAACAAGGAGAGTACGGCACCTGGTGCTGAATAACAAGGAGAGTACGGCACCTGGTGCTGAATAACAAGGAG
>JABFDZ020000016.1:16519070-16531677 GCA_019775955.2 Pollimyrus isidori
TAGTGTGGAATGTCAGCAAACTACATATGTAGGCTACTGTATGTATTAGTGTGGAATGTCAGCAAACTACATATGTAGGCTACTGTATGTATTAGTGTGGAATGTCAGCAAACTACATATGTACTGTATGTATTAGTGTGGAATGTCAGCACACTAAACTGCGTAAACTGAGATGTAATTCTTTCTTTTTATCAGTAATTTTGTACTCTTCTTCCCCAAATTCTTTGGTAGTGTGCCACCTTTCTCCAGTCTGTCTGGACCGATTGAGAGAGAGAGGTATGCATGCTTGACAGTCAATAGTTAAAAAAAAGTTGTAAAACAAGATTTTATGATAATTATTTATGTTAAAAGTGTATTCTGCATGTAATCCCGGCTACTCATAAATGTATATATTTCCTTCCGTTCCTGCGATAAAAATGGAATAATCCCTATATGTTGCTGTCGCTAACATGTCCGATCTTTTGTATGATTAATGTAATATTATGATTTTCGTTTGTATCCGTAAACTAAATTCTGCAGTTTAAGTTATTATTTTTATTAAGTGTTTGATTTTGTTTTCCTCGTTCTCCCTTTGTGGCATAAGTGGAGTATTTACTGCCTTCATGTGGCCTGGAATGGACAGAAATTTGTTTGTTTTATGTCATTAAAAGATAAAAAAGAAACCGAGGGCTTGCACGTCTGCTCTATTCGCCAGGTTATTGGAAAAGAACCGCTACACATCTACAGAAAAAAACTGAGGAATTTAAAACGTGGATGCTTAGCTTCCATATTCTTTAGGCTATTAAATTTGGCTCCTTTATTTTTAAGCCTATTCTTGTGTGGAATGCCATTCCCAAACGTGTCCGCTGTTGCCTATATCTTCGCTTAAAAATAAATATTTTCTGTTCTGAGTGGCATTAAGCATTAAGTAATATAGCCAACTCATTTATTTTGATTTAGAACAACTTTAAATATTTGGTTTGTTTCACAGAAATTAGTTTACATTACTGCGATGGGCTGGCCCCCCATCCAGGGTTGTTCCCTGCCTCGTGCCCGTTGCTTCCGGGATAGGCTCCGGACCCCCCTGCGACCCAGTAAGGATAAGCGGTTTGGAAAATGGATGGATGGGATAGTTTACATTAACTTAAACAATTAAATGTCACAGTAAATGGTTTTACATTACGGCAATGCTAAAATTTTAGGTGTGACAGATTACTAAAAAAAAAATTGGCCACGATGAAAACATTTTGGAGCCTTCGATTTAGCATGCACAGTGCCCTCTATAGGATTCTGTTGAAACTATTTAAGTGGCACAGATCCTACAAGTAAAAAAACCGTCAAATAAAAAAATAACTTCGGCCTTGTATATTAATTGCAGTCAGTGAATGTGCAACTTTACAAGTAATTAATAATAAGTCTTAAAGTTACAGGGCTACTTTTTGAGCAATGTGGCCAGCAACGGGCAACCAGGTGAGACACATGGCAACTAATCAAAGCAACGGATAGCTGGCAACAATGGATCAGACAAGAACAAATCTATTGCCAGGGAGATGTACACCGAAGAGATGGGCGCCGAAGGTCCAAGTCGGTCACATGATCAACTGTTAGCATTCGTATTTGAAGATGTCAAAATGTTACCCACTGAGATCAAAATTGTCCAATAGGCTATTTCAACTGTAACGGGATACTCTTGCACACCCCTTGCATTTCCAGATTTCTTTACGGGTGATCTGATCTTAATACATCACATGTGCACTTCACATTAACTTTGAGTCAGCTACCCTGAGTGTCTATTCCATAGCATCAGAGACATGTAGTGAAGTATGCTTTGAACAATTGACGGTGTGGGACAATGAACACCCCTTGGATTTTCAGATTATTTATGTCCTCGATTAAAATGTTACTCATTACATTCTGCACATTCAGTGTGCGTTGGAATAAATAAATGGGATAAAAACTCTAATAAGACACACAGCAAGTATATAGTGCTTTAAGCAGTTCATTATGGGACAGTGCACAACATTAAGCCATCATTTAGTACACGATAGATATAGGACATGGCTCAGTGGGCTACGCCTCTGTGCCAGTGATCACCAATTCAGCTTTGGTATGTCTGTGAGTCCTTGATAAAGGCCCTTAACCCCCAGCTCCCTGGGTGTTGCAACAGGTGGCTGCCCTTTGTGGCCTGCTTTCTTTCACCTACAAAGAGCAAGTTGGAATTTTCTGATGGGGATCAATGAAGTATCAATAATTAATAAAAGCATATATTCAGGAGTCGGGCCGGTGACCACTGCTTTAACGTTTGGCTAATTTCTTGTGCACACAAGATAATTATATTCTGTTCACGACATAAAAACACAATTTTTTTGCGAGTTTGCAAATTCAACCACATATGTGGCATTACTAAGGGAAAATCTCAACAGCAATTTTTTCCAACTGATCTTAGCACACACACATATACCTGTCAGAATCTTTTTATCATACTGTATCCCCCTCTGTGAATGCTGAATGGGGGGGGCTGAGATCCATCTGGATGGGTCCACACTCTCCCGCACTCACCCACCTGCACTCACCCACACCCACCCGCACTGGCCCACACCCACCTGCACTCACCCACACTCACCTACACCCACCCACACTCACCTACACCCACCCACACTCACCTACACCCACCCGCACCGCCAAGAAGAGCACCAGTGATTTAATATTGCAGGTTCTGTGGGGGAGACAGATTATTTAGAGTAGGTGCCTCAAATAAATTTGGGGGGGGATTGATTTTGCTGTAGCACAAAATATCTTAAGCTTGAGTTCCATCTGGGACCGTCCAGGACCACGTGCTGTGTGAGATTTTCAGTTGTTCCTCCAGCACTTTTTGTAGAGGTTGGGGAGTGTATGAGAAGTAAGTAATTAAGGCTAAGGTGGGCGGATCGGACGAAGGCATTGTCTGGGGAATACCATACATTGTTCACAGTCCAGCAGCATTCTTTCTAGTTGTGTAAGTTTGTAAGAACGTGGAAGTGCCAATTAGCCATAAACTGATCAGTTTCACCAGGTGTATAAGATTCAGCAGGGATGTGTCTCTGGGGGACAGCTGAGGGAAAAAACATCACTAGGGACTACAGGATCGGAGTGAACCGTGGATGTGAGTCACGGATGTGCATGTGTTGGAAGCCAAAAATATTATAGCAAAAAAAAAGTATATGTCCTTTTCCTGCAAGGTGCTTTGCCAAGGTCATTACAGACAATTAAAGTCACTAGCCATTTCATGAAAATTTATGCAAGTTTGATGGGCCTTAACTTTCTGTAACTGGGGAGGATGATGGTCTGGCAAATTCCATTATTATTTTAATGGTCTAGTGGGTATACAGTAACTCCCACAGTCCAAAAACATGCTGAGGTTAATTGGTGTTTCCAAATTGGCCATAGGTGTACATATGTGAGTGCATGGTGTATGAGTGTGTGCCCTGCGATGGGTTGGCACCCCATCCTGTGTTGTTTCCTGTCTTAATTGCTTGCCCCACTATCCTCCAGGATAGGCTCCAGACCCCCACAGCCTGTAATAGGATAAGCAGTTACATAAAATCGTTAGATGTGTCACAGAAAATGAATGCATGAATAGTTTAATACTTCAATAGTTTAACACAGTTCACTCTACTTCTGCATTCACGATTGTCAGATCCTGTAATGACACTTCCTATGCCGGCCAGCGCGATGGAAAGTAATGTACGCATGTACGAAGACGGTGCGCATGCGTGTTGCCTAAGGGGAAAATGATGCTAGTGACAGTGACAAAGGCTATAACAGTATGTTGCATGAAAGCATAGGGAGTTACAAAGGCTAATATTTCAGAGGCGCTACCTATTAAATTAACTTAACTTCCTATTTCCCATGTTTTTGAAACACCTTTATGGGTTATCTTGTACTTCCGGACCAGTATAACACGCGTGCTGCTTTTTAAACTGCACCTTCTGAATGTGTGCTAGCTAAGGTAGCTTTTACTCTTTAATAACCCTGAGCGTCCAAAGAAAACTGGTGGAGTCTTAAGTTCTAGGTTAACCAACTGCGGTAAGTTTTACTGAAAGTCTTTTTTGGATTTTATTTTATATCGAAATCGTAAAATATCCTCAAATAGCGGCCGGCTTATTTCCTGTGTGTGCCACCTTATTTTTTATACATTTAGATGTGGTTAGTCATTGTTAACCTTTGATCGCCCCACAGTTGCATCCTTGACTGTATCTATTCGAGTTTGCTAACATAAGTTGCATTATTTACCATTTTTGTTCGATGTTATCTGTACATTCTTTGCTAAAAAGCGAAAATAAAATAACTGAGGTGGATTTTTTTTCCTATTTAACACCAGCTTAAAACTTTTAATGTGTGTTTTATTAGTTGTGTAGTAGTATTTTCCTTAAATCTCTCCAAACATGGGTGCGCACTATCTGAGCAGACGAAGCCCAGCACCAGGACCCGGGAACCGCATCAATGCCCCGCATCGAAAACGACGTCAAGCTGGACTTCAAGGACGTGCTGCTGCGTCCCAAGCGAAGCACGCTGAAGTCCCGCAATGAGGTTGGAGTGCACCCCTTCTTACAGATGGATTTCATTTGTAGCGTTTTGTCAACTTCCTGTAAGTGACGTTTCCGGAAAACAATACAAAATATAAAAATAGAAAGTTTCTCTTAACCAGACCATTATTTATTAGTCTGACTACTTGTCAATGTTGTCCTCAGACTTGGACCCTGTTTTACTGCAGTAGACTAACTGCAGACTCTGGGCCCGTTGCAATTTTGTATTGGATAGACAGTTTTGGAGGATTCATTAGATGGATTAGTGGTTGTAGTATGCATGAATTAACCAAGTGCCAAGAGGGAATTGCATATTAGACCGTCTAGATAGAGTACAGTGCTATTCACTGAAGAAAATGACAGTGTCTCTAAAAGAGCCTGAAAAGCAACAGCCTTCCACAAACCCCTTCACCTTAGTGATCCCTTGTGCCAGTTTGTTAAGAGTGACGTTGGGTGGAGATCTGCTGTTTATATAAATCGATTAAGTGAACATTGTGGTCCATGGATGTGTGGTCCTGCAAGATTCCACTCTAATCGGGAGTGAAATGTATCACTATAAGCTGTCAGAATCACCCAGAATGGCCTTATTTTTTGGCCTTCATGTCTTCAGGTTTCCATGCTGACATCACCTTAGCCATGGTTTCTGTAACTATCAGCAAGTCAGTCTGTCTTTGTCTCTGACTCTCCTGTCAGACCTGCCCCAACAGTCCTCTGTCTTTAAGGGTGTTTTTTCCACTGCACCAGGAAGTACTTTTGGTACTTCAAGGTGTTGGTTTTCCAGTGGTGTAAAAACTGGCACTGGCACCGAATGACATCACAGGGTATTTTGTACTGAATTGGCTGTAGTTCATTATAGGACCAAACGACGTGTGATATTATCACCAACGTCGCATGTTATGCACATGCACATCCAATTCTTACATCACTAATAACCTATATTAAAGTAAGGATTTTTTTTTGCTTTCAATTCTGTACAGACATTATAGTGCAGGGGGTTAAAGTTTAGCTAAAATATTTTTACTCTGTCATAGGAAAAAAGCTTGGCAGGCTTTGCAATTTTAACTGTTCCTTTTATAGATTCTTATATGTTTAAAAATCAGTTTGAAGTTTTACCTCCACTGCATTTGAGTATTAAGTGACTGTTGACACGGCACACAACATCAATGTCCTCTGCATTTAACCCATATGTGACATCATGACATAGCGGGGGACAGATAAGTCAGCACCCGGGGAGCAGTGCTTGGGGGTGGTACTTTGCTCAGGATATCTCAGTGGTGCCTTGCTGGTCTGGGATTCGAACCAGCAATGTTTCAATTACAAATGCTCACTGCAAGTCATCACTGCCCACTGCTTTTACATGAGCGCTGCATTTGTTCTCTGAGACAATTGTAATCATTTTCGTCCTTGCCATTTAAATCACTGGAACATGGGTTTGAGAGAAATTTATTAACTATTTTTTTTTTGTTTTATAAATACCCCAATATTTATTACAACAAAATCACATCGCTAGATTGGCACTTTCGGTACTGAAACTTTCTGGTACTTTCGTACTGTACGAAAGGTTTCCGGCATCTCATGGTCGTCATAATGACAGATGAACCTGACCATAATTTTGTATCCATAATTTATAAACATGATTCGATATTTGCCTAATCTACCCGGGACGATGTGTGTAAAATCCTACCATGTAATGTGCATAGTATCCCTCATTTACATAAATGTTGTCTTTATTTTGGTAGTTAACCGTTAATTGTTACCCTAACATAGAATCGCTGATGCTAATGCCTTTTGTTTCCATTCCTCCCTGCGTTCCCTGCCCCCTTCCGGTGGCCCTCTGCTCAGGTTGACCTGATGCGCAGCTTCTCCTTCAGGAATTCCAAGCTGGGCTACAGGGGCATCCCCATCATCGCCGCCAACATGGACACCGTGGGCACCTTTGAAATGGCACTGGCTCTGCACAAGGTGCCCGGCTGCGTGTTGCTCCCGTGCCTCGCGCGCTCTCCTTTGGCCTTCTTTTGTTTTCTCCAGTTTTAAGCATCACGCCGTTCCACTCTCTGTTCCGCTCCTCAGTTCTGCCTCTTCACGGCCATCCAGAAACACTACTCGGTGGACGACTGGAAAGAGTTTGCCGGCCGGCACCCGGAATGCCTGAAGGTCAGCTTGATGCCCTCTCGTGTTTGCCATAGATTTGATCGTGCTAATGAGGGTTCAGCAATCATTTCTCAAAAAATGAGTAGAATACAAAATGATTTGGGTCAAAGATGTTTTTTTAAATAATAATATATGCAGAGCAAATGGGGATAAAAATCTCAAACATTTTTTTCTGTAGATATACAACAGATTAGTCAGTTTTCTTTCTGCACATGTGAGTGACTTTCATTCAGAGCTCATTGCATGGACAGCTTGCCAGAACCAGGCAGCATGTGGGCAGTGGTGAATCTACCTAAATCAGTATATAAAGGTACATCAGCAGATGCGGTTACATCCTGAGTTTGCTGTTTGTGTGTTTTCCCCTAGAGTGTGGCGGTGAGCACAGGTACGGGTGACGGGGACTTCGAGAAGCTCAGCCAGGTCCTGGCCGCGGTGCCCCAGCTGCAGTACATCTGCGTGGACGTGGCCAACGGCTACTCCGAGCACTTTGTCCGCTTCGTGAAGGACGTGCGGCAGAAGTTCGCTTCGCACACCATCATGGTGGGTCAGGTCGCTGAACCGCTAAATGGCAGCCGCTGTTGTTGCAAGGGGGTTGGGAAAGCGTTGGATTATTGTTCTCTGGAAGCATGTTGTGCAGGGTAGGGTGGGTGATGGTGGCCCTGATGATGATGATGATGAGTGTGTTGCAGGCAGGGAACGTGGTTACTGGGGAGATGGTGGAGGAGCTGATTCTCGCCGGGGCTGACATCATCAAAGTGGGCATCGGACCAGGTGATTTGGGGCGCCGCTGTTACCTCCCGCCCTGCACGGTACGCTGTTTTGCCCCCGACTGTGTGTGACTCTCTGTGTTCCCACCCCCCGCTCCCCACACCATAGGGTCGGTGTGTACGACGCGCAAGAAGACCGGTGTTGGATACCCCCAGCTCAGCGCCGTCATTGAGTGCGCGGACGCTGCCCATGGACTCGGAGGACACATCATATCCGTGAGCCGCCCTGCGTTCCGACGCTGTGCGATTGCTATGCTTAACACCGGACGCGTTGAACCTCACGGCAGGAGAAACTGTTATAAAAATATTATAAAGTGTGGTGGTGATATTCAAAATTTGAGGCAATGAGAACATTTTCCAGAATTTTGTCACACATTTGTGTTCGTTATAGTTACAGATTTTGTCTTTCACTGTTTTCCTTTCTCTGCCAATTAGGATGGTGGATGCACCTGTCCCGGGGACGTCTCCAAGGCTTTTGGTGAGTCTAATCAGCCACGTTGCGATTGATGGATTGTTTTGACCCTTCGACCAATGGCCACGGATGTTTGTAATGCGGCGCTGAGAAAGACGCTTCCCGGTTGGTTGTTCCTTGGGACTGATTGGCTGTGTTGCGCGACGGTCAGGTGCCGGTGCGGACTTTGTCATGCTGGGCGGGATGTTGGCGGGTCACACAGAGAGCGGTGGCGAAGTCATCGAGAAGAATGGGAAGAAGTACAAGCTGTTTTATGGCATGAGCTCAGATACTGCCATGAAGAAACACGTTGGGGGAGTGGCCGATTACAGGTGAGATCAGAGCTGATATGAGGGGGGTGTACAGAGGGGGTGTGTAGTGCATTATGTTCATCTCAGGAGGGTGGCTGGGGCGGGAGTAAAACCACAAGCCAAACTGACAGGCCTCTGTTGAAGGTGTATAATGTCCCCTCCCCGCCCTTGATTTACCTCTCCATCCATCCATATTTGTTTGTTTTAGGGCCTCAGAGGGGAAGACGGTTGAGGTGCCCTTTAAGGGCCCGGTGGAGGAAACCATTCGGGACATCCTGGGAGGGGTGCGCTCCACCTGCACGTATGTGGGTGCCGCCAAGTTGAAGGAGCTCAGCCGGAGGACAACCTTCATCAGGGTCACCCAGCAGCTGAACACCGTATTTGGTAATGACAGCTAGGCCTACCTTGGATGTCTTAGTCTGGAGATGAACGTGATGCCGCCGCCTTCGTTTTACACACATGCACGCCACGTGCAATTTTCTTATCCTCCATCGCTGTCACACGCCCATCCATACAAGCCTAAGAGATCCCGCTTTAATCTGTTTTCAGACTCTGTCTTATCTCTGAAATGGTTTTATTAATATTTTTTCTCATGTGCCGTTTGCGTGTCTAAGGTTTAATATCACCCCGGGACCACATTTGTTTGCACATCTAAATCTATATGATCTGAGACTCATTATACTCAGTAAATATCCTCACTAATCATTTTATTTACCGTAGTCTGTGAAACAATGTTTTAGCCGCTATAGCTATTGGTTCTTGTTTTATTATCGATTGCTCTGTATTTTCTGTAGTTGTTGCCTACAGATTGACAAAAGGACCAAACGTGGAGGGAAATTACTTTTTCTTTTACTTACTCGTACAAGTTGTTGCTTATCTCATTTTAAAGTGGGTGAAATATTTAACAGACGGTTATTTACTTTATTGACTGAACACATGGCAAGGCTGAAGCTTAAGGGTTCACTGTCAAGTTGTCAAAGTCCAGCCACTATCTCCATACCTCCAGAAGCTACCGTTCCTGTTTCCAAGATGGAGAGTTGAATTTTAACGTTACATATTTAATTAAAAGATTGTTTAATCTCCCAGGAGGAAAGAAAGTTTAATGTTACGTATTTAATTTTTAAAAATGTTTTATGGAAAATTTAAAAGCTGTATCTACGTTCATTTTATACGGTTAATCTTTACCAATGTGCGAGTATAATGTTAATAAATAGGTTAGTCTGTCTTGTGCAGGTGGCCATGTGACAACCCAGGGGATCTTAGCCAATCAGTACAGAGTTCAAAAGGCATCTGATCCACCTCACACTGGCAGTCAACTGCATATTTTCAGTTTCAGCATGTCACTATTGTAAAAAAATGGATTTTTTAAAAAATTCATAACTTGTATAGGTATGTGACTGGCTAAGTTTATTGATTTACTATCAAATTTTTTAATGCATATTGATTGTTAACTATAAAAATACCAAATAAACAGTGAAACGCAAAACAATGTTAAGTGCGGTTTGTCAGATTCGGTGGTGGTATTTTCTTAATTTTTGGAGCTGGAAGTGGGTCACGCGTGTGCTTGTTTTGGTTCCGTTTTAAAGTTCATGTCACTATTGTCATCACTATTTGATAGGCAACTCCTGCCCAATTTGTACATGCATGTGCAGTATTTCATCACACGTGGAAACATACAATTCTGGTAATATTTCAGAATTCTACATATGTATAGACAATTGCTGAATTACAATGCATCATTATTATGCTCCTTATCAATGAGAATGTGCCATGTCTGTATGGGTGATGTGCTTTTTACTGTTGTTATAACATTAGACACTTCACACACACAAAAGTGTATCACAGTATTATTAAACATTATGCTGCATTCAATTATATATTGATACTACAGTAATAAAGAGACGAATTGTCACATTTTAGAATGGAAACGGAATTCAAGTTTTATGTGCAAATCCCTGTCTTCCTGTTCAAATCACGAGGGCGCTAGACGAGAGCTATTCTCTAGTCCAACTCACCCTTGCTTCTTCATTTTTCAAAGACGCAAGGGTTTTGTCACATAAAAGGTATATATAACTACGACATGCCGTGAAATGTAAGGTGGTCAACTCTACCATAGTATTAGTAAAAAGCAATAAGACAGATACTCAGTATAATAAATATATAATAAAATGTGTATGAGTAACGAGCGAATGATGTTTAATTACAACTGTCAAGTTGTAGTCTGATGGCTTGAGGATAGAAGCTCCTTCTGAATGTCTCAGTTCTCACTGATAGACAATAGAAGCGCTTTCCAGACCTCAGACTGGTAAAGAGGTAGCGGTGTGCGTGAATTGTGACCCTGCTGATTCTGGCAGCTCTGCTCCTGCCTCATCGGAGGTATATGTCCTGCAGGGAGGGCAGATCTGCCTTAGAGATGCGTCCCTGCAGACCAGGGCTGAGCATTTAGCAAACCAGGCTGTGATTCCCGTAGTGAGGATGCTCTCTAACGAGTAAAAGGCTATAAGACTGGCTGGTGAGACCTCACCATCCCATTTCACCATCTCAAATGGGACCCCTTCGATGTTGAGATGTTTGTGCGCACTGGACAGTTTGTGTCTAAAGTCCACCACCATCTCCTTTCGCAACATGGAACAACAACATAGTTTAGTTACTGTTGATGCTACATGCACTGAGAGAAACTACAGTATCTGAGAATTCATGCAAGGGTTTTGCTTATTGGACATAGTATATAAATACAAATGACTAGATGCAAGCTGGCAGAACACTATAATTCATCTAGCGCAGGGTTCTCAAACTCCACTCCACTCCTGGGAGGCCGGCACCTTGCGTATCTTAATTCTTTATGTTCCACCACAAATGATTCAGCTCAAGATCTGTGTGGTAATTAGCACAAGGAGTTGAATCAGCTGTATTAAATGAGGGTGAACTAAAAACTGTGTAGGGCTCCAGCCCTCCAGTAGTACACAATTGGTTGGTTGAAACGAAATCCTGGTTTGGATTTTTACTTTCTGGACCCTGAAATGTCAACTTCTGGGTATAACGAGAAAGACCGAAAGCAACTCCAGCTCTATCTAACCCCCAAATTACATTAAAAAATATGACGTCATAAAATAATACATAGGCGGAGCTACAGATTGCTCAGCGCGTGTCCCGTGACTTGTAACCGCGTCGGTGAACTTTAATGCCATTATTGTCGGACTTTGGAGTTTCCAACAACCGTGAGCAGTGGAAGTGCGCTGTGGGGTACAGACTTTACGTTGCTTGTGGTGGGAAAGGTGCCGCATCGTTTACAAGGTTCGTTCGTACCTAAATTACCTTGAGGACATTCAGAGTTGAGCTTTAGTATTTTGGTTATTGCGAACACCAAGGGAGGAAAAGAAGCCGTTTCTCGAAGGGGGAACATAAGTTCGCGTTGTTACATAATGATCTGCTATGCTGCCTTTAACCTAAATACTTCGACCGTCCTAGCCCCTTCAATGTGAAAAGTGAAGCTAAAATAGTCACATATGCAGCATTTACTATGCGTGCATACTTGGCGAAGTAGCCTTATCTTTTCCCTCTTTTCAGGACATGTTCAAGTGCTTGGGTAGGAGTCTAATACTCAGTCAGACTGCTGGAAAAAGGATGTTATCGCAAAGCAGCCTTGCTGGAAAAGTCGCCATAGTGACCGCATCGACTGATGGGTAATGGTGTCCGTTTCATTTTACGTGCTAGACGATTGTAAACAGTGCATTTCAAGTTCTGCTTAATTGTGAATTGCGGCAGTTGTGTGCATGATCGCAAACCGTCTCCGTTCAGTATCGGTCTGGCGGCCGCCCGCGCTTTAGGGCTGAGAGGGGCTCACGTGGTGGTGAGCAGCCGGCGGAAGGACAACGTCGATAAGGCAGTGTCCCTGCTGCAGGGTGACAGCATTCAGGTGACGGGCACGACATGCAACGTAGGAAGGAGCGAGGACCGAGAAAGACTCGTGGACATGGTGAGGGATGACCCGGTGTCATTTTAGTATCAATTTAGTAGTTCAAGTTTAGTGCATTCGCTGCACCGAGGGTTAATATAGTTAATTGTTTGCCCACAAAATACCAGTGCATCATCTGTGGACTGAAGGAGAGGGTTATATGGTACATACAATAAGTTATGACACTGTACATCCAGGGCCGGATTAACATGGCCAGGGGCCCCTAGGCTATAGGTGCGGGGCCCCCCCATATCCCCCCCCCCCACTTATCACAACTTATGCTACTGAACAATTAAATGTTTTTTTTTCCTCTCTTCTATTTTATTTTTTATTTTATAACTATATAACACTTTTGCACAGCTGGGCCAGCAAAAACAGAACACCAATATAACTATATACATTAGGTTGAGATTGACAACAATTTATCA
>JABFDZ020000016.1:16615927-16632141 GCA_019775955.2 Pollimyrus isidori
ATACCCCAGGTGTGTGTCGCTGGGGTTTAGATCAAGAACAAATATCGCTACTCATTCTGTGATAGACTTTTACACACACACACACACACACACACACACACACACACACACACACACACACCAATATGTACTCATCCACACTGGACCCCTAATCAGATATATTGATGAGGCAGCCACCTTTTCCAACAGCTCCTGGTTAGTTTTGATGAGGTACTGCTTTTCCTCCACCCACTTGGAATCCTGTGATGAGAGCATAACACAGACATTACTAGTCAAACCCCATCTCACATGATCCACTTAAAGTGCCCCACAGCCCAGGAAACACATACTGGAATATGCCATGTCAGGCTAATGAGCTTTTATCTGTTCAAATCACTTCTTTAGATTTTCATCATTCACATAGAATTCATGCAAAGGACAGGATGCACGTGACACAGAGCATGGAATGAAGACACATAAGCAGAGAATGAGAGACATGGCTGCAGTTGAGTTTTATTGAGCCAAAGTGAGTAGCACAAAGATGAGCCCGTCGCCTGGTTTAACGGGAATCATTTCCATACAGAAAAAGCAAGCCGTGGACACAGGCAGTCCAGCAACAAGGCACAGGAACCCTCACACCAGAGGCAGCGACGCATACGGTGGTGGTGCAATTAAGGCTTTCACTGTAGGAACAAAACGATCATCACCCCGCCTATTACTGCACACCCCTGATGGAGGCACTGCAGCAAACTCAGCCACAGTGCCAGCGGTAAGAAGCAATTAACTGGCAATTCCAGTAATAGCACAATCCATGAGGACACCTTCAGGCTCTGGCACCACAGGTGCGGCCAGGGAGCCGCGGTGATGTCACGGGACACGCTGGCAGATCCAAGCCACGCACACGGTGGCGAGGAGGAGGCAGAGGAAGGTCACCAGGAGGCGGCCCAGCACCCGAGCGTCCCAGGCCCCGTTTCCGTTTACCTGCCCCCGCTCCGCCAGGGACTTCTCCAGGTCGTCGATCTTCGCCTGGCACCGGACCAGATCCGCCTGCAGCTGCTCCCGTGTCTGAAAACGGGACGGATTCTGCTTAGTGGTGCGAGACAGCTGGACTGCAGAGTAAACCGTTTGACGGACATCTGAAAGTCCGGGTGATCATGGCCACAGGTTTCACACATGTAATGCACAAGAAGATGACCAGAATAGCAACCCTACAGCTGGCCAACCATGGGTCAGAAATTCTGACTATAGCTAATCCTATATGGGAGCTCCTCAAACCTATCTTTAGATAGCCCGCTTAACTGCAGCACTTTGATGTTCCCTGGATCCTGCACTGCACCAGATGAAGCTGTCGTACCATGAGGAAGGCTTAATGGGAGCCCTAGACATCGACTCTAAAATCAAGACTAATCGATGGCAGGGACTAGTAACAATCAAACAAAGCTTTGTGAACCACTTCCTGTATTTTCTGACTCCAGCATATGATGGTCGCTGTTCAAAAACGGACTCAGAGCATGCCCCAAAATAAGCCAAGAGCACCACCTAGTGGGCGTCATAAAATACAGCAAATGGTTCACAAAGCTTTGACTGTCCATCACTAGCAAGGACTTTCCTAGGGTATTTTTAAAGTTGCAGCAGGGCAAGTACCATAAGTAGGATGCAATGTGTTCTTTAAATAAGCAAGTAAACCCTTGGTGGTAGCCTCAGCCCCGCCTGCCTCCCCTCTCACCCGGGCTTCACGCTCAGCATCCAGGGTTCCCCCAACCTGCTCCTGGAGCAGGGCGTAGGCTCGCTGTAGAGCCTGGTACTCCCGGGTCAGCTGACGGAACCGCAGCTCTGACTCCTCGCGCGAAATCCCCTGGCGGGACACATGAGTATCATCACATCAGCATCTTGATCATTACCCACGACACCAATTAGCCAATCAAAATGTACATAAACAAAAAAACTATCCTCATTCAAAAAACACTATGCTGCCTGAGTTATATGACTTAACAACCAGTCTAAATGTAATTAAGCACAATTGTAACCTTAAAGGTGATTTTTTTTCCCCCAAACAAATATTAAAAAAACAAACATTCCTAAATGAAAATGATTCCATGTTAATGATGGCGGTCACAAACTGAAAACATTCTTTAGCCTCCTGCCCCAACTACGGTGATGACAATGTCTTTTGAAGCACCCTTAGCTTGCAACGGAAGCACTCCCAGCTCACCTCCTCCAGGTCCTCCTCAGGGGTGGCCGGAGTCCTGTCCGTTCGATCTGTGGTGTAGGACGTCAAGGACGACGTCTCGGAATCCACAGACTCTTCGTCAAATCCAAAATATGTCTCCACAACATGCCTCTGAAGAACAAGTTAACAGCACGGTTACTGGAGCCGATTAGCAATGTTTTCTCCAGTCAGAAACCTAAATCAGAAACATGCCAGTTGTGCCAGTCGGAGAAGTGATGGGCTGCTGCTCAAACCAGGGGCCAGGCCATTCAATCACCCACCCAGGAGCAACTGCTCCTACAAAATATCTCACAAGCTGTAAGCACTTCTGCAGTTTGGGGTTGATTCTCCTGATGTTTCCCAGTAATTCTGGTAACTGGAAGCCAGTAGCTAGACTCTAACACACATAATGGCACTATGCCAATTGCAGTTGGGTGATCTGGCTCAGCCTTTTTCATGCCCAATGTCTGGTACTTCTATGCAATGCATGCATAGAAGCTTTTAAACGCTGATGTTAGCAGCGAATCAGAATGCTTCACCACTAGGCAAATCTAATGCATATTGAGAAAGACCGGTATGTCAAGGTATCTTCGAGGACTGTCCATTCATTTCTATGGGCCTAATACTATTCCCAATAATAACAACCTTAACGTCCTAACCGCAACCATAAGCAACCGAACAAAATACAAGTCTTTTGGCATTTGCGGTTTTTTGATAGCAGGTATGGATTTTTATAAAATTGAATTTCCCCCTGTGGGGACCATTTTTTTGGTTGTGAAAATAACAGGCTTTTATCACAATGCGCACACACGCACACACACACACGCACACCATGGGATTTCAGCCAGCCAGCAAACCCTTGAGTACCTTGGTTACAGTGAAACATCACAGCTCTCAGCAGAGAGCCTCAAAGCCTCCAATGTCATTTTACATGCAGCTTTGGGAGATGAATTCCAATAAACCAGAGTCTGATTCAAAGTTTGACTCCATAACAGATGACATTTGCACATCTGACTCTACCCTATACATCTTACAAGCTGATGTTCTCATTAAATAAGGCAATCACAGCTATTCTCCTATGTACCACCCCACAGGACAGAATCCTCTACTATCTCAAGAACCATTTAAAATACAGATCAGCTGTGCAAATTTTACTGCTTAAAGAAAGCTCTCAAGTTTCCAAGGCAATCAATGTGTAATTTTCTTCCAGTCGGGATTTGCCCCATGCCTTTTGGCAGGCTAACTCACTGAGTACTCACACAATGAAACGAACCCGCCAAGCAAAGGACGACTTGGGGCTGAAATGGCGGCACGTCACCGGCAACCACTGAGCGGTGGGAACATTTTTGTGGCCTGTTCCTTGGTCAATGGAAGAGGACCAAAGCTTTGTTTAATATGGAAAACTTCAAATTCACTGAATAAAAACATGTATACCTAACAGACCCCTTTCCAAAGAAGCCCTTAGTGGACAGCGGCCCAGGCAGATGGAGCGGGACGCCCTTACCATCGTGCTTGTAGGTCATCTCCTGACAGCCCGAGAAGTACAGGCACACCAGTGCACACAGGCAGATGAAGGAGGAGAAATAGAGGATGAGGAGCAAGTACTCGGTCATGCTGGAGCCCGAACTCCACTCAAACCCCCCACGGAAGACCACGAGGAAGCCTCCCGCCACAGACCCGATTCCCAGCCGACTAGCACGCCAACGCTTGGATCCGGCTCTGAGGTGGGGAGAGGATGCGGTGAGCTCTGGCAGCTGAAATGGACCGAGCGATATTTCAGGAAAACTCCTCCCCTGGTATCGTCACCTGCTCTCTCAGCTCCCTCCCAGGAGCCCGCTTCCCAAACCCAGCCTCCCCCCCCCCCGGGGTGGGGCTCCACCATAGCCTCTGCCATGACTACAGCCACCCTCTACACAGTGTTTAAACCAGACTTTGGTGTCCCCACAGCCCCCACAAAAGGAACTGACGTCCCATGGATTGGCTGGTCGGGGTCAGGCTGACCCCAGGCTAATGAGCACCAATCATTCAGGTAGCATGGGGTTTGTAAACCGAGCTTCGCTTGGTGCCTGCAGGGGCTCGGTGCAAACTCAATACCCACTGATAGAAACATACTGGTGTTACAAATCTAGCAATATAGAGCAAACCTTCAGGAATACATCCTTTGATACCCCAACTGTATGTCACATGTGGTTTTATGTTCATGCTGAATAAAAAACAAGTGATACACAATTCCTGGGAAAGTCGTCATTCTGACACCATTCCCGCTCTTATTAAGAAGCCTCGGTACTTTAGAGTGTGGAAGACGTGTGGGGGAACGTCAGCCTCCATGCAGGTCGGGCTCTGAAACAGGCCCCCGGCTTTCAGTTTGAGGATCTGAGGACGGTGGAGACGACATGGAGAGCGAGGCTGGAAACTGCCGCTGCATCACCCCAGAGAACAATTAGGGGCAGAGGCACATCCCTGTCTCCCGGGAGGACTGTTGCTAAGAGACCGCACTGCCGAAACACGGCAAGCTTACACATGCGCTTAAACGCAAACGCTGATGCAGGAAAAAAAAAAAAAAAAAAAAAAACACGAGATCCGGGATATGCAGAGATATCTACACGTATAACAAGGGGGTCCCCTGATACACTGAAGAACTGTTAGACTCATCAAGAAAATAAACTGGTGAGCAGACTGCTTTGTTCAGCTAAGATGACAAATTCCCAAACAACACACACACACACACACACACACACACACACAATCAGGTATCAGCCAAAAACTGCTGATTGAAATTTGGGCTAATTAAGATGTGAGCAAATGCATTGAAAGTTAAGATAAATCACTCAGCTAATCAGAGCTCATTCAGGAGTGGGGCATGAGTCCATGGGACAGAGCTGGCATGGGCGGGGGGCAAAACTGGCACCACAGTAAGAGCTGAGGCCAAGTAGCCGACTATGTCGAGCAATCAGATGTTTGAGGGCTTTTATCTACCCCCAAGCCACACGACAGTATATGTCCTTCCCAGAGGCTGCATTCAGCTTAGCATATGCATCTAAACAATGGTAGCTATCCACTCCACTTCGCCCTTCCGGTCCGCCGGCAGCTGGAATCGGCCCGGTCTCTGTGCCGGGAGACTGCAGCCTCGCGGCTCATGATCCGGCTGTGGTGGTCAGGGTGTTTTCTCCCTTATAGGTACCTACCTGAAGCGTGGGACTCAGGTGGAGATAAACAAGTAGAGCAGCCAAGCTGAGTGTATGTGACCGTCCCGATAAACCACAACGAAAGCAACACAGGCTCCTCACCTTGGGCAGCTTGAGCACTTTCCTCTTATTCTTCTTGGTAATGACCAGCCTTTCCCGTTCCTGGAGAGAGAAGAGATTTTCAAACATGTCAATTCACCTATGGGGAGACCTGGGAGTCTGTACCCAACCATAACAAGACCAGAGATTAAACACACTGCAGCTTATTTGATGAAACAACAACAGCCATTAAACGGCCTGTTAATGTCTTTCATTTTGAAAGCCCACAGGCCCTCTTATGGACAAATCCCGGCTCATTTGGCAAGCATCCCGTTTTAATTATTAAAGCTGCCTAATTATGAACAAATTGCCCTTAGCGGTCAAATTTTTTCTCTCATGAACCAGAAGTCTGGGTGATTGGATGAAGGGCCCATTCAGAGCTGTGGTGCATCGCCTGGCATTACAAATAGTGTGGCCTGTGGATGCCAAGTCAGTGCCAAGCAGGCAGCTGGATATCAGAGCCAGACCTCGAGGCTCGCTTCCAGGGACCCACCCACTGTCACCCTGGTGCCAAGGCGGCCCCGGGCCCAGCCTGGGACCAGGTCCTGGGGACTAGGCTCTACCGACCTGGGTGAGCTCGTCGATGATGTAGCGCTGCTCGACCACCTGCAGCCTGAGGAACTCCACCTCCTGCTCCTCGTGGGCGTGGCTCAGGTCATTGAGGGAGCTGGGCCTCGTTAAAGACGAGTGGGGGGGCGTCTGCAGTTTCTCCTTCTGGGGGGGGGACGAGGACATTATATTTACCATATGGTGTTCAGCATGGGAGATATCCAAGGCGCTAGGATGATATTGAAACAATGTTGCCTTATGTACGTTTTGCTTAAGTACTGGAATCAACAGATGTAATTTGAGTAGTTTTATTAAAATAGGCCACAAACAAAGTAATATCTAGATATGCTAATATGACACCAACATAGCCATCTGATCAGTAAGTCACTTGGCAGCTCAGGACATTCAGCACAAATTAAGAAGCATGTTTTCAATTAATATCCTCTAAACAGCCACTAGATGTCACCATTCTTCTATTATGACCACACAAAATAAGCCCTTCATTCAACAAACTATGGTGGCTGCATGAAAAGTACTAAACAATGGAAGAATTGAACAGTATGTGCAACAATTCAAATGCAGTCACAATGCGGAGAGCTCTTCAAGCTGTACGTTTCTGTGTCTGACAGACTGAGGACACTGCAGATGGTTAGGGTTCGCAGGGGACATGAGCATGTGACCTGGGGTAACATCACAGCCAAGGCTGAGGACGTGCCCTGCATCAGAGTCACTGGCCCCTCCAGCTTTACGGAGACGGGGCTTCTGCTGCATGGTGGGGAAGCTCTGCTCCGCATGTTTACCAAGCAGATTTTCTCCTCGAGGAAAACGGTTCCCCCTGTAATTAGCCAGTAAACATCTGCTGCTGGAAACTTCTGAGCAATAAAACTCGAGGGCTAGTTGACTGATTTCTGGAAATAATTTGCAGTCCAGACAGACAGATCCCAAGTTTTTTCTGGGCCACATTGAGAGACCCCCCCCCCACACCGGAACAATAAGAATGTTACAAAACAAGTTCAGCTCAGTTACGTTTTATGGCCATCGCCATCTTCAAAAGCCTGCAAACATTCCATATGACTTTTCTCTAAGCTCCAATGTGCCCTAGAGGTAGTAAGTTCACTCTTGTAGTCACGGCACTCAGGTCTCCCAGATCCCATCCACTTTCTGAGGGCTTTGATCTCCACTCAGCGTGACCTTTCCCATCCTCAGGAGACGCCGAGCCGCCTTAATGCTCCTCTCTCCTTAGCCATGTCACACTTCCCACCCAGCACCTCCTCTTACCATCTCAGCGTACTCTCTGCTCAGGTTCTTCAGCTTCTCCTCCATGCGCTGCAGCGTCTGCAGGAGGTCCTCGTTCTTCTTGGACAGCCTCTTGCTCTTCTCGAAGAGCGGCTTCATTTGGCCCTCGGCCTCTCGCACACGCTTCAGCTGAAAAGGTCACCGGTTCTCATTCCGTTCCTTATCCCTCTGTGTGTTTAACACGCCATGCTAGTTCAGCAATGATGAGAAACGTGATTTTCATGGGGCCAATTTTAAGAGTCATGATTATTCTGATTTATGAATGGTCAAGAACAACATACAGATTAACATCCATCCATTCTCAGTTGCTTACCCAGGACTGGGTTGTGGGCCATAACAAACACGTTTCTCTTATTTTCTTTCTTTTTGAAAGACGAATGAAGGCCAGAGGTAACATCGCTTAATTAGTAGCTAATTCTGTTTCATTGAAAATTACAATCAATGCTGGAGGTGATTAACTCCGGATAAAGGTTCCCAAACGACCAAGCCCATAAGGAAGAGGTTTTGGAACCTTTTCAGTTTTACTATTCAGCAGCTGAGGGTTAAGCGGAGGTTTCAGGAGTGAAACCTTAACTCTGACCCTGACCCTGCACCGATTCCCGACTCCGCCTTCCCTCACCAGCTCATTCCGCTCATCGGCAAGCAGTGCATTGCGGTCCTCAAGCTTCCGGATCATGCCGTGGAGCTCCGCGATCTTCAGCTGAAACCGCCTGACATCACGTTCATCTGCCTGCGCATCCTGAGAAAGTGAGAAATCATATTTTATTTATGATATAAAATTAGAGTCTGCTGGGCGAATACTGCCCCTGCAATAAAGAATAAATGCTGCATCATCCTAAATAGAAGATTGAGAATCTCCAGGGCGCACCAAAAAAACCAACAAGCGTTTTAGATCCAGTAAGGTTAGGGGAGGTGAACATGCCTATTGACGCCCAGCATTAATAGTCCTGCTAATTACCAGCCAGCTTCTCAAAGCCCCCGGTCACGTCCACACAAATTACTCAGCTCTCGGTGGACCCTGATAAGGTAGTTGGGCAGAATTGGTTCCACATGTTCCACTGAGCAAGTGAAGGGTCAGGTTGAGGCTAAATGTGTTGCAGGGAGACCAATTAGACATCTTTTTTTTTGGGGGGGCAAGCAGCGAAGATGGGTTGGCAGATATTTTTAAGGAGACACTGAGGCAGACAGACACCTTAAGCTAGTGTTTCCCAACCTGGTCCTCTGGCCTCCGTCCCCCCCCAGACAATCCATATGAAGCAAAAATGTGGACCCTCTGGCGGGAAGCTCGGGGGAGCAAAAACAGACTGTCTAGGGGTATCTGAGGACCGGATGGGGAAACACTCCCTTAAGAGGCGGCATGTCTACAAACTTGGATACGTTACATCACCCTCTCTGCGAATGCCCGACAGCCCCCCCCAGCCCCCCCTCACCTGGCTGAGGAAGCCGTCGCTGGCATCCCCGAGTGCTGGCATCACCTCCCGCTTGGGGCTCCCGTGGTGCCGCTCTGCCTCCTTCACCTGCACCAGCTGCTCCCCGAGTGCCTCCTTCTGCAGGAGGAGCCTCTGCGCGTACCCTGCCTGCACCCCCAGCTCCTTCTCCAGGGCCTGCACTGCCCGGTCCTTCCCTTTGATCTCATCCATCTGCAAGAGGGTGAGGAGGGTGACGGAGGAGAATCCAGCAAAGTCATCGCAGGAATAAACCGCAAAATAAACAAACAATGTTCCTGTATGAATACATGAGTGAGTGCGACACGATGACTAAAAGGCGCCTGCCTGCAGATACCTACACGCTCCACTGGGGAGCGCAGTGAGACCCACACAGTGGGACCGCCTGTGATGGGGCAGGACAGCACGGCTACCAAAATCCATCACTTGTCTGATTGCTGATCTTTGCATCACATTCTGCTAACAACAAAGCTCAAAAGCAACTTTAATAGGCTGCTCTATCCCCCACCGGATGGCTGGGAACAAGGGCACCATCGCCCCAAAGCCCCATCTCACTTCTTTAAAGGGGATTTTCTGCTACGGTTTAGCTTTTAGCTTTCCCTCAGGAGCAAAGACAGAAAAAAAAGAGAGAAAAAGGAACAAAACCACCTTGCAGTTCGCACAAAGTGCAGTGCGGAATAGGAAACTCGTATTAGATCCTAGCATGACTGATCCCAACATCGGATGGGGATTAACTGAGCGGGAAACCCCCCCCCCCCCCCCTCAACCAAATGTGGGTCGGAAGAGTGACAGATTACATTCAGAACTAAGGCTGGGAGACTGAGTCAGTGGAGCAGGAGAGAGGGAGGGACAGGCGACTTTAGATCAGTCCCCCGCCACTGTGAGGCTGCAGACAAATGCACAGCAGCAAAGCCTCATTTACGCCTCGTCCCATTAACTCAATATAACACACAGTAAGATTAGCAAAGATGATCAGTAAAGCCTTAGGAGTCTCCTGAGCATCGAGATATCAGGCTTCATGGTGAGACACGACTCAAAATGAAACCCCACCCACAGCCAGTATATTATTATAGCAGAGATGAGTTTGCAGAGCATGACTGTAGTACAGTTTTTGGTCTTAGGCATAAATTCGAATTCTAAACTAGATACAAACTGTAAGCGCCCGGCTGTTTCAATGAAGGGATGCGTCCATCTTTACTAAAATACAGAATTCCCAGCGATCAGCCATATTAAATCTGGCAGCTTTCTGGGCCTTCACTGATCATCTGATGCTCAGAGAATATTCCCTTTGATAAGTCTTACATCTGACAGCACAGCTTATGCCCCCCCCCCACCGCTCAGTATGGACAGGGGTGGAAATCCGCTCCAGGGTACGAGGAGGAGCTGCCAAATCTCCAGGCAAACATGCCCAGCAACCGCAGCCAACCTCGATTCTCAGTAAAGCATCCCAACATGTGCCCCCCCCCCCACCGCGTCGCTGGCCAGCATGGCTGATAAGCACGGCTCACATTTCAGTTACCGAGAGCAGCACCCATGGCGAGCACCCACAAGCTGAGCCCCCCCTGCCCCTCCCCTAAGCCTCCTTACCTGCCACCTCCTCAGTAAGCACTCCTGCCCCCTTTCTGCCCCACCAGCCCACGCCCCCGTGTGGCCCTTCAGCTCCTCAGCTTGCCTTTGTCTCACTTCACACGCATTCCCAACCCCAGACCAAAAAAAGAACACACACATACACACATATCATGGAAAGGGAGGGGGGGGGAGATCCTCGTTACCATGGAAACCCATCCCATTACACCTTGTTATTCTGGGAGAGATGGATTGGGGCTGCTACCGAACAATATTTAAATTACATCGTTGACGCTCCACCTCAAAGCAAAGCCTGCTGGGAAACTCCAGGTGTGGAGATCAAAGGCATCCTGCGATAGCGACGTAGCGGCGTTTGAGTCTGAGCTGGGTACAGTGCCAGGGAGTCGGGGTCTGTCTGAGACTCTGCTCGCGGAAGCGGGAGAGCCGGATTCAGCTGGAGCCGATAGCCGACTGCGCTGGCCTGCCATGCAGCTCCAGGAGAGACGCGAACAGCCACTGGGACGAGCTTCGCCGAAATCTCTAGCAATCATCTACCTGCTAGTCAGCATGACCCAGTACTACAGACAGAACATCACACAGCTCCGAGTGATCTTAGACCTTAGTGTGACTTACACTGGTTTCTTTATGGGGACTGAAGGCTTTCCCGGGAAGCCACTACTGCTTGAATTCACCCATAATAACTCTTAGGAAATGGTTCCCGCTTATACCCACTGATCAGAGATCAGCCAGGATTGTCTGTAAGCCCTGGGGAGCCAACACTACTTCCTTAGAGACTGCATTTCTGTCACCATAGATACCAAACATGACTGAGCTGGAAAGTTAACAGTCCACCAAACACTGTAAAACGAAACTATAAAGCAGATGACATCACAATCACTGTGAAAGAACTCAAACTGATAATCTACATAACTGACTGTTTCCAGTCATGCGCTGCTGGATGAGGTATGACACTATGAGCTATGAGCAGGGTTTTGGCCAAATTAAGGCTCACAGGGTTCTACAGTGCACTCAAAGGAGCCTGTACATTCTCTAGGTAAGAATCACGAGATACTTGTGCAGAGAAATTGTCTTCATGCTCACAGCAGGCAAACTTGGCGCAGATGGGTTTTTTGTAACCATAATGAGTTTATATGCATTGAGACAAATGACAGTCACCAGACCTTATCCAGAGTAAATATTAGCTAAATTCCACATCAAGAGGGCTTACCGCATCTTCAGTACCTCCAGTTTTCGTTTTCCGATTTGACCGACGGTTAAGGGTTCTGCCGGACAATGAAAACGGACGGGGCAGAGTTAGCCTGGCTAGGGCGAAGGAGCCTGGCCGTTGGACGTTCTCGCTCGCGGGGTTTCGGAGACCGGACATGCTGCTACCCAGAGCTGGTCCCGGGGCTGCAGATCGGCACGGTGACACTCCAGCCGCTCAGCCGAATGCCTACCTGATCCAGAGCCTCATTCGTACTTCGTTTGTAAAAACAGGTCCTGTGACTAATCTGCGCTACGCCGCTGTTCTGATACCTGCCCCTGTTGTTCTACTGGCCAAACCAGTGTGTGGTGTTTCGGCGTTCATTACAAGGAGCACTGGAGCTGATCCAACAGATAGTAAGAAAAACTAGGAGTTGGTCCATCAAGAGATTAAGAAACTGAAACTCCATCCGGCAACCAAATTTCTAATTCTAAACTACACCGGTTTCAGAATGGTGCACAATTTGCCTTGTGTACAGATAAAGCAGGGATTCAACATTGCGAGGTGCTTCCAATAAACCATTTAATCCGTACCCATCATTTTTGTGGCATTAATAAGCAACCAGACTTGACTGCAGCAGACACCTGAAAGCCTCTGGGCCCCGAGTCATTGCGTGAATGGAAACATCTCAGTCTGCCAGTTATGCATGTGCTCACACTAGTCAGTATCCCCAAACACCACAGAGATGAGCTGATCCCTGACACAGCAAAGCCATATCAGCTTTCTAACAGGGAAAATAAGTTAAATCCGTTCGGGTCCAACAACACATATATAGCATGTGTACAGCTAGCAGGGTGAAACGTTACACATCCCCAGATATTTACAAGCAGGGGGACATTAACCAGGAAGGAAATGGGCCTTCAACAGAGAGGGAAAGACCTTCCTTCTGGATATTAGCTATAAAAAGGCGTTAAAGTCAGATTTATACAAACAATAAAATTGATAAAGTGGTGATAGAGCGTGAGAGGGGCTGTCAACAGGAACTCCTTCTATTAGTACTGATCTGCTGCTAACCCTTGTGCCTCCCCCTTGCTCAGCATGAGATGGAGGATGGATAGATGGATGCGCCCAGCATGCGCCTACATAAGGGCAACCAACACCCAGAGAAACCACTGTAACCTCGCGCCCCCAAAACCCACCACTTGGCCGCCACGCCCCCTGCTGGCCACTCACCAGTCTGCGTATGTCCCTCTCGCAGTCGCGCTTGATGCGGTTGACCTCGTCCTGATGCGCCTGGAAAGCCGCGCGGAGGTCGGCCGCCTTGGCCTTGTCGGCCCGCAGCGCGTTGGCCAGCGCCTCGTCGCCTTGACGACGGGCGGCCTTCAGCTCGCCGATCTCCTGCTGGAGGCGGGCGCGCTCCCCGTCGAAGGCCCGCCGGGCCTCCTCGCGCGCCTCGACCAGCAGCGCGCTCTTCAGCTTGTCGGCGGCCCCGTCCCGCAGCGCCGTCACCAGCGCCTGCAGCCGCTGAGTCTCGCCGTCGCGCAGCTTGAGGCAGCGCGCCAACTCCTGCTCGTGCTGCCGTTGCAGGACCTCGCGGGCGGCGGCCAGCTCCCGGCCGCGCTCCTCGTGCAGCTTGGCCTTCAGCTCCGTCACCAGCACCGTGTGCTTGTGCTGCTCCAGCTCCCTGGCCTGCCGCGACTCCTGCAGCTTCTCGCGGAGCTTCGCCACCTGCGGGGGGAGGGGGGCACATCGTCATCGTCAGTCGCCACCGAACGAGGGGATTCCCCCCCGGCAGCAGCTAGGGGCTACAGAGACCTGAAGTACAGGAAGTAAAGGAGCCCCAGAGGGTTAGGGACCGGTGTTGGAAGGTCGCAAATTCGAATTCCATTGCCCCCAATTAGCTGCAAGAAGAGTAAAACTGATTTAATGGTTATTAGCCTCTTAAACGCAATAAACTACCTTTGCTAACAACCATGCATGCCGGGGGTATACTCTGGGATATATACACCACTGATCAGAGGTCAGCTGATCAGAACAGCCCTTCAGGGGCATGATTATTAACAGACATTAGTAGATCGCACTCCCCCCTGTGGCTGTAGGTGGAACTGTCAAAACCAGGTCAGGATTATAAACGCATCAGATGGCAAAATTGACTTAATTTTGCTTAGTAACTCCTGACGTACAGTAACTGAGGTTTATAGAAGGGGTCATATTACGCATGTGCGGGTTTATGAGCGACGCAGCGTTCGGCTGCCGGCGGTACCTTGCCCCTCTCCTGCTGGAGCTCCACCTGCATCTCGCTCAGCTTGCTCCTCAGCTCCTCGTTGGTGGCCTGCACCGTGTCGGCGGCGGCCTCGGGCTTCTCCGCCTTTCCGCGGGCCTTCTTCGACCCCGGAGCCGACGCCATCGTCGTCCTCGGCGCTCGTCTCTGGGTCCTCGTGTGGCAGTGCAGCGGGCTGGTCATGCATGGAGGTCGGCCGGTCCCACCACCACCCTCATCGCCCTGCGCGTCACGGCCGGCCGCTGCTCTGGGGCTCTGCTGAGAGAGTGGGGGCTCGCGTGAAGCTCAGGCTGGAAGGACTAAACCACACAAACTCCCTGCTGGACTCAGGCCTTGCAATCTCACGGTACCTCCACTCACAATCCTGACACCTACTGGGGGTACCAGAGATGACACACAGATTAGCGCCCGCATTTCTGCTTCTGGCAACCACACAGGAAAGGCACACAGATACTGAGCCCAGGCGAGAGCAGGCAGGAAGAGAGCAGCCGGACTATGATAAGGTTAATCAAGTTTGCCATAATAAAGCTCTTCAATAAAAGTATTATTATTTTAGTTACCAAACCTGTAAAGTCTATTTTGATTAACCATGTGACCTAACACACACTTCCTGTTCATGCAACACATTGCAACACTAGGAGTTTACACAGTACATTAAACATTACACCCATGGTCCAGAGAGACTGGACCTGCAGTTTTCTGGCACAGCTTCTAGTTCAGTCACCCATGCCCTGCACTGCCCATCTGACGAACTGCCCAATCTGAGTCTTTCACTGCCAGAACATAAGACCCCACTGATTCAGTGGGATATGCAAGGTGGAAGAAGGTTTTTCCACCTGATCCCAGTCGTTGGAGCTCAAGGTTTGAACCGAAGCTAACAAACCATTATATTTAACTCACAGATGCTGCACAGCAATAAAACATAATTTCATCACCTTTTAGGGGTTCTCTCCACTGGATCCATAAAAATGTCCAGCAAAAACTGACCCTGCCTGGTGCCTGGACCAAGATCCCCAACTGCCACTCACCAGGGGGGGTGGGGGGGGGTGGTGGTAGGTAAGCAAATCTCCCGAAAAGGGTGATGTGGCCAGGCACCTACAAGCAACCTTGAGTCACGGGTGTATGATTGAAGGGGACTAATACACATCAAGCAACATAAATTGTACACTGTAAGCAAGAAATCCGTAGGAATGGAATTCTGGTTAGGACATTCAGAATTTCACACAAGAAATCAAAAACTAGTGACATAAAACGCCAAAGCCCAAAAAAGGAAGGTGCATCCCGCAGGAAGATAACTTTAAAGCCAGTATGTGACTGTGAGGCCAGATGAAGGGATGACAGAGTCAGGGGGATTAGATGTGCCTCTCCATATCAGGGCATCAGCAGGACATAGCTTGGTGGCCCGTCACAGAGCTCCAGACAGCACCACATCTGAATAAAAGTGCTAATGTTAACGTCAACCTAGCACCTTTTCATAAAACACATTAGCTCCCGAACCAACTCTACAAACAGGATTAAAGGGGAATAAATGCATTACAGTCCATTAGTTTGATTCATTTTCCCAGAATGCCACATCAAGGTGAACCTCCGACAAAGTCAAGCCAAGCTGTTCATATACATAAGAATCTCCAGGTTCCCAGGAGACTAGATGCCCCTATGAGACTGATCCCGGACAGCAGGCTGCACTGAAGGGATTGGGGCGGAGTTTATATATCGCTGCCACCCCTACAGCCTCTGAATCAAGGCCTCAGCAACACTCAAGGTCAAGGCTGCGGCACATAAACACAAACACGGTGCAGGACGGCGGTCACAATCCATTCCTTTCCTTTATATTTAAGACACAGCTAACTCCAAAGAACCCCGAGATGAGGGCAGGTTATAGAATAGACTGAATGACAGCACTGGAGGCCTGAAGAGGCACCAAATAGAACTACAGCTTCAGTGTAGCTAAGTCAGAGTAAACGGTCTTCTAAACTGGGAAGTCAACATCTGCCTAGGCATGTGCCGGTATCACATTTTCATGCTGCGATTAATTGATTGAGCTTTTATCACGGTATACGGTATTATCACAATATTGTAATTTTACAAGAGAAACAGGTAAAAAAACACAAAAAACTTCAGTTTCGTCAACTTAGTAACTTTAATAACTTTTTAATTAACTAAAAGTACTTCAAACATTTAAATACAAATAAATATAAATAAAACAATACACAATATAAAAGTAAACTTGAGCAATTATATCAAAGTGAATGTGCAAACTGCAAAAGAACAACATTTGTTATATGTTTTTAAATAGATTTAAGAGCAAAAAACAATTTTTAAAGAATCAACAACAAACATTTTCAACCAATTCCTGGTATCTCTTCTGGGCTGCCTGGCATATTTTAGTCCTCGAGATTAA
>JABFDZ020000016.1:16649259-16686947 GCA_019775955.2 Pollimyrus isidori
CCCCCTTGCCCAAAGACATTCAGTTACCCCACCTGCCGTCATTTTGCTTGCATGTGTATTATGACAGACATGCAACCCACAAACGTTTCATCAAAATATTTTGCAGTTAAATAAATGAGATTTTTCCATCCAGACACGATTAATGACTTTTTGAAATAGTTTTACCTCAGGTTATCAAAACACTGTCAATTATTGTATGCTGTGGTTAACATGAAGTCGTTAACCAGGCACCGGGAGGAATATACCGTTACAAAATGTCTGTCATTTTACAAGAGCACCCAGCATGACCGATCTGTGGAAAGTCAACGTGGAGAGATGAGTAATGCGGATTTAGAGATTGACAACTCCCTAATCCACACGGCGGCTGCTAAGAGAGAGGGTTGAGGGTGAGATGGAGCGTCCTAGGCGCCTGATCACACTGCCTAACCCCACCCTGCTTTGCACCAACAGATCAGATATTCCCATCATTAGGGACCGGCGGGAAAGAGGAGCGGACAGCCCTCCGATTTTAGGAATAGCAAAAGAAATATTCCCACAACCAGCCACTAAAGTATAAAGCGAGGAAAATATAGAAACATTCTGTAAAATGACCCACAGGCGCATTGATCTTAGGGAGATAATGAAAGATACGTAACGGAAATGTGGAAATGGGTGAGGCTGCTTAAAAGCAACCGATAGGCTGTCACTGTGGATGCTGAACTTGCTTCAAACGCCGAACCCGCATGTAATGTAAGATAAGACGACATACGTCGCATAATAACCGCAATCGCCAGTGACAGTTTCTACTAGTTGGCAAGCTAGTTATCTCCGAATATTAACTATGCTTAATGAAGGTATGCAGAGTTAGGTTACCCAACCACCTCGATCGGAAGCACAGCAACCCCTGTAACTCCACCGGTCAGCTTTCCGCACCATTATCAATTATGCAACACAGCGGTTTTACACGCACAGCAAACGGCGCGGCTGCGTATCGCGGGTAGCGGACGCCAGGCAGGAACACGGACAGGCACCGGTACCTACACATTTATTCACGTTCAGGCAACCTACGCTGCACTGCACTGCACGTCACTTTTAAAATGTCCTTTTTTAAGAAGGCAAAGTAAAATACAGCTGGAGTGTGATTCAAAAATGTCAAACGAAATGCGTGCTGATCAGCCGCGCTTAAGACTCACTCGGCATGGTTGCCATCCGTCCCGGTGGAAGCTGTAGCTAGGCTGCTGTGACAGGTTGAAATGTTATTTCCCTTTCCAGCCCCGTCGACGTCTGTCAGATCTTCAGAAGAACACACCTCGACTCAAAATGCCGTAGAATATTAAGCTCTGGATCTGACCTGGGATTTTATGCTTCAATTAAAAAAAAAACAGTGTTTTGAAATACAGCACTCTCGGTTAACTTTAACTAATCTTAATGAAACTGCTTCCTAAAAAATAAAAAGGTTAAAAAAAAAAGTGCATCCCACCCAGACGCCGCGCGTGGACAGCTCCCAGCCCAGCCGCCCTCCGCAAACCGGCACGCTGACAGAGCTCCGCCCACCCGTGACGTCACCCATTCGATCTGCGCGAATCAGGCGTGCGCTCTTAAAGCGCCGACGACATCCGGCCAACGCGACGTACCGCGACACTTTTGCACACCTGTCATATACCTGTAGGGAGAGTCTGTAATGACCTTCATTCAGGAAATAATGCAGATGAGTTATTACAGTCTACCTGCATGTTATCCAGAAATGCAACACCAAGTTCCAAGGTTGGCTGGATGTCCTTTTTCGAGTTTAGTGTAATTTTGTTATTTATAATAATAATAATAATAATAATAATAATAATTGCTACTTTATTGATCACCGTTGGGAAATTATCTTTTTTACGCCTCCCTCAACTTGCTCTTTTGTGGAGTAAATTGTGCGCGAGAGCAAGTTGAGGGACTGACTTATACTGACTTTCCAAAGCACACCTGGTAAAAGAGGACATCAAAGAAGAGAAGGAGATCTGACCATCATAGACTGTTGCACACACTAAAACCTGGATCCAGAAAGTACAGAGTGATCATGGCATCACAACCAGCAAATTAAATGTCCTTAGATAATCCTCCAATTATTTACACCAGGTTCACAAATTCACATCTTAAAAACATCTTAATATTAAATGTTAGATCCCTCAGCTTCTTCTTTATGATCTTAGCTCAGTTTAAGGCCACCATTAGATATTATTCATGGGAGAAATACCGACCATTTGAGGCCCAGGGGAAGGGTACCAGCAATATTTTCCACGTTCATCTGAACATCCATTTAAATCTACTAATATACCCAAGGCTTCAAAAAAAGTGTTTGGATATGACCTAGATATCTGTCCAGCATTAATTACACAGAGCCAAATGTTTCCTTCTGTGCGTCTGAGTGGCACTGGAAACAGATATCACAACACAGTTTAGTGGGAGCATGCGTTTTGCATTGCCAGAGAGGGTAAAGCACAATGCAGCATCTAGCAGCTAAAATGAGTGACCTGGTGAATCCTATGGGAATGCAGCTGGATAAGATTAGCAAGGCCCATGCGACACAGGATGAGCTGAAGGTTAGTGAAGTCAGCAGAAGCGAGCCACCGTCGATGGGCAGCGGGGCAGCCAACCGGACCCCGCAGAAGCAGGGTGATGTGTGTGCTTCCTTTCCCAGCATTGAGTCCAAATGAGCTCAAGGCAATAATAACAGTTTTATAGCCTGATTAGTTCTTAGTAAGACGAGAAGTTCTCTTTCCATATTAAAGCTAAGAATTCCCAGAATCCCATCACTTAAATTGTGTGAAAACTGAGTATCAATATATTGTTGTGGTAAATAAAACCCAAATTGAATTTCATTGGTTTACAGCAATACTAAAAAAGGTTATATCATAGAATGCATTTCAAATAGCCATAGGTCATATGCCCATACAGCCAACGGCATAACTCTGAAGTGAGCGTTGAAGGATGGGGCAAGGGGGTTGAGGTCTCTACCCATTTAAGGTCCAGGGGGTTGTATTGATTACTGGGGGGGGGGGGTGACAGCACCCCCCCATAATTTACGCCTCATGTGTACAACAACAAAACAGACTTTAGAAAGCTTCTTACTGTTTGTAAAACGATGGTGACCATACATCCTCTTTTTTCAGGACTAAGCATTCATACCTGAAGGGCCAGGTGGAGGAGTACATTTATCTCAAAGCAGCAATACAGATATTCAAAGATGTAGCCAGGGATTGTCGCTAATTTAAAGGGAATAATGAGCATCATACGTTTAACTTTATATTACATCCATCCGTCCATCCATCCATTTTCTGTAACCACTTGTCCTATTCAGGGATCCAGAGCCTATCCTGGAGGCTACAGGCGCAAAGAACGGAACCAGCCAAGATGGGACACCAGCCAATTGTAGGTCACACACTCACACACCAGTCACTCACACATCAGTCTCTCACACATACACACCTATGGAAAAATGGGTAACTCAAATTAATCTCAGCATGTTTTTGGTTTGGGGGGGGGCGGTGAACTGAGGTACCCAAAAGAAGCCTCGCGACGTCACTGGGAGAACATGCAAACTCCACACGCAGACCCATGGTTGAGACTCAAACCTGAACCCAGAGGTGTGAGGCAGCCGTGTTAACTACAGTACTGCCCCCAGCTTTTCTTGAAACATTTTTTCTTCCAGAAGTGAAATAACTGAGCATTTGAAAATAATATATTCCAGCACTTGGTCCACGTCACCACATCATTAACTGCAAAAGAGCAGCAGGATTCTCCGGCAATCCGACATAGTCCCAGTACAGTTTAGTAATACAACTAATGTACAATAAAAGCCCAAAGCCCTTTACTCAGTTAAATAATATTTTATTATTGAAGTGGATAAAGCATACTTCATTCATTAGTGCTAACAACCCTTTGGTGTTGGCCGATGCTGTAAATGATGGCAGAGCAGCTGCTGTGATCTGTTCTCTGACGAGCAAATGCAAGCCAAGGCGTGGCAGCTTACATGCGGCACTGTGACTCTGTCAGCAAGTCTAACTGTTTACATTTTCATAATTAGCTGTGATTACAAACTACAGATTATCATATGCACCGGGGCTTGGCGGCCCTGATCCTCGAGGGCCAGTATCCTGCAGGTTTTCGATTCTACCGGGTCTCTGACGCGCCACTTCTGATCTCAGGCAGATAGTAACTCATCAGGTAGGATCGAAAACCTGCGGGATACCGGGACTCCAGAATCAGGGTTCCTACCCCTGATATATTTCTTTTAGTGAAGTAGCACCAGAAGCTACCAATCAGGATACAAAGGCCCACAAGTGACCTGCAATGTTTCAGGATGATCTGGTCTCCGCCTGTCTTGAAAATGAATGCCTTTCTGATCGCTGCAGGAAACTCTTCTGCTATTATTGGCTTTTAGGGAATAACATTTGTGAAACTACTTTAAATTGTCTTTCTTCATGCAGTTAGGCTAACTAACACACAATTATGGTAATTTCTAATTTGTGTCTCTAAATTGCATATGTTGTGAATGAGGTCTGTGATGGACGGACTGGGGGTGTGGCTACCCTGGCCTTATGCTGTCTGGATAAGTGGCTAGAAAATGTTTTTTTTTTTTAATCTAAACGGAATCTCTTTTAAGGTATGTTTCTACTTAAATAGCTGGCAAATGCCTGCTGGCTATTGACATCAAGATAAAATAAACTAAATCAATGATGTAAATTGAGGTTCTTTAAATAAATTTAACCCACCACGTTGGCTGAACTAATGTAATAAATGAGATTGTTTCATTATAAATACATCTCCCGTTACATTTATCTGGTCCTGTGACTGTCCCTCTGCCAAGGTTTGGATGCAGCTGTCTTGCGGTTCCCATAGCAACACAGAAAAAAACATAGTGAGGTCCAAAGCTGAGTGAGATCGTCCAGCGCATGAGGTGACACTGAGGCCCCAGTTCTGGCACAGGCTGTCCTGTGTGGGCTCTGGCCAGGACATGGTGCAGCTCTCCACAGACACAGCATGGAGGGAGAACATAGCGGACTTCAAGGTGCTCAGCATAGCTATCACAGGAACTGAAAGCTTTCGCCTCATCGAATTGTTTCCAACGGTTATCCAGTTATGCCTGGTGATAGACTGGCATCACATCCAGAGTGTTTCCCTGCCATCTACCCTGTGCTGTTTTGGGGGGGGCTCCAGGTACGATGTGACCCTTTGCTGGATAATCACCGCTGAAGATGGATGGATGGATTTGTCCGATGTCACTGGATCGTGGAAGGATACAAGAGCACCTGAGGAAACACATGAAAAAATGACTCCCACATCCCTGGAGGCGAGGTGACATTACCGTCTGACTCAGACTCCACGACGGAAAAAGCAGAATAACCACAACAATATCTCACTTACCTAATGCATTTGTACTGTGACCATTTCTCCTCCGATGTTACTCATATTCAACTCTCTACCAGACTGCCCGCAACAGCCCCACATCTGCCAGGAAAGCACTGACATGCAGTTGCCATTTGCCTCCCTGCCAATCCGCTTTCTCATTCATAATGCAAATCACATGGTGTCTTGCGGGGCAGCGTAAGTGCCAAGCGGTGACACAACACCCAGCACCGGCAAACGGCAACCCTGGCCTGACTAACAGACCTGAGTAGTAATTACTTTAGCTAGCCAAGTCTCTCTGGTCAGTGTGCACCCTCTGGAAAGATTTATGTTTTTATACGGATGCATTAAATGTAGAAAAATTTCCGCGTGCATTATGGCTGAGATACTGAACCATTGTTCAAGGGTGGAACAGAAACCCACAAAGCTCCGGTCATGTGGTGATGTACTGGTACTGTTGGATGGCGCTTGAGGCCTCGCCCCATTGTCATGGCACCCCTGGGGTTACTATGCACTCTCAGTAACGCGAAGCTGCGTCTGAGGAAAGCGGGCAGGCGGTCAGACGGCTCACTCAGAGAGAGCGGGTCGCTGGCTCACAGGGCCAACACTTAAAATCACACCTCTGCCAGCTTGTTTAGTAAGAAGGCCTCCCTTTCTCACTGTTCTCCTCCAGTAAACAGCATAATGTAAAACATAGACTGCATGCTTCTGATCTGTACTTAAATGTTTTTAATGAATTATTTACAATGAGGTCACTTTTCCAACCAAAGCATTTTCACCCTCCCCATGCCCCACTGAGACACAGCAGACTGGGAAATGGCCCAGACGCCGTGATCAACCCTTTATTTAGTCTTTTTTTATGGCTATTTTCTTCAAAGACAGGCAAAGCGTTCCTGCAATGTCTTCTTCCATGTGGCGCCTCAGCGCATTTCAGAAGCCAAGTATTCTGACCCTGACATCCGCTGTCTGTGCATTTCCAGATAACGGGCACCTAAAAGGGTTGCAAGGCTCATGGGCATGTTTTATCAGATATGCCTGATGTGTCCGTATTTCGCAAGGATTCGGCTTAGCAGGCATCGTTTTAAGGGGTTAGTGCTGAAATGCAAAGCTATTAAACTGACCAGTAAAATTTAGTTTTCCGTTTATCAGCTGTGAAGGGTTTTTAGAATACTGGAAGGACTGTCATCAACTTCAAAATATTTTTCTTTGAAACTTCTCTGAATGATGCAGGGTTTATTCAGATACATGGAGATTCCAGTTTGAATTATATCATCACGACACACTTTTTCAAATATTCCAAACTTTAAATAAAGTAAATCATATAATCAAATTGTTTCAATAAGAATATCACATCCATCCATCAATTCATCCATCTTCCAAATGCTTATCTAGTACAACCGGGTGACAGAGGGCAGCAGATGCCCTGGATGGGATCACCTTAGGCTCACAGAGCATATCAATTCTTTCAATAAAGAATTCTGTGGATCGAGGCTTTCAGTAATGAAGTCACCATACACAGATGTTCCTGTGAATTGTTTTAATTAATGGGTCACAGGTAAAATAAATTACTATAGTGATTTATGTTTGTCTCAATAAATATATCAAAAAGTATATAATATTTTTTTCTGCTATACTCATACTTATTGCTAGACCATCTGTTCCATGTTCAATGCTTCTTTCAAGGTGATCTTACCATCCAAAGACACAGAAAGATCAGAGACTCTCCCCTTGTGATGGCACAAGCCACCTGGCATCTGTTATGCCATTTGGTGTATAAAAATTGTAAGCAGCGAGCACCTGTAAGCATTATTCAGTAAGAAAGATACATGGTGATTAAGGTACTTTTTATAGCATAAGGGAAATTCAATGTACAGTATCACCTGCAAAAATACAATAAAACGATTAAACAAAGACAACAGACATAGAATGAAAGTCGTCTTTATTTTGTTGAATTTCCAACACAATGCACTATGTAGAAATATAGCCATTTGGACTCTTTTTAAACAGGGTGGGGCCATCATGATTGTATGCATTAGAGGTTTAAGTTTAAATCTTCTAAGGGTTTATGTGACCCAGAGCACTGTGCTCAGCATGTATGGCCGTAATACACTCATCCTTTCACACTCCACAAATGGAGCAGCTGTTTTTAATGCTAAGTGCAAACTTCCTATGGTGCAAATTGACATCGTCATGCTCTGCTTTGGTCCCTACCATCCTGCTATCCAGCGTTTTGCAATCTAGTTCTGCTTTCAACCGCGGAGGCTTATTCAGTGCACTATGGCTAGAACTGAACACTGCAAGTGTGACAGAGGGCAAGTCTACATGCAAATGCTGTCGCACTGGTGTTCTGGCATGTAAGTGATTCCTACTGCTCAGGTAAGTGCAAGAATAAAACCAAGCAGTGCGACAGGGCTTCTGCTTCACAGTAACAGGGAATCACGCATCATTAGTCAACGCAGAAACCACCAGCTGAAGTGGGTTATTACTATTAAGACCACATGGAGAAGTACGTTTCTGCTCACAGCTATTTACGGCGCCGCGATGTTGTAAACACCTGAAGAAAGCGACAGGATGAACAGCTAAAACAAGAGCAAATGAAAAGCCCATCGCCAAGCCGACGGAGCATCCAACAAACCCACTGAGCGCAACCTCCAGGTCGTCCCGGAGGGCGGCGATCCTGCTCCAGTCAGGGCCCCCCCTTCAGTGTTCAGCATCCAAACATTTATGCTTTTTCCAGCATTGTGTCCTGAAAAAAAATGGAATATTTTAATCCATGCATGATGAGTGTGACTGCTAATATTAATTTATCACAGTGATATGTTTTTTTTATGTTAAGAGAGATTTATAACACCCAGTTTATCACATTTTATCACTTTAATGTGACAAAAAAAATCAGGGAAGTCTCGTAAGTGTAGATTTTTACTACAATAAATTTTCCCTCATAAATCCATTTACCTGAACATACTTAGAGCTTAACTCTGACTTCATGAGAGCTCGACACACTCTGCTTCTGCAGGACCTCATTACCTTAGAGAAAAAAAGAGTTTGATAAAGAAGCAATAGCATATCTAATTCTTTTACAATTTTGTTATACTTTCATAATAATGGTATCTAATAAACAAAACTACTCCAGTATACACTCAATTACAGAAAGTACATCCCACACTGACAATAACCTTCACTACTCCTACTAATACAGCCCCAAATATTGTCAATAAAACCTCTCTTTATCATTTTACAAAACATCTCTCTATCAGACAATGGTTAAATCTACTCATAAGACATATATAACAATAAAGACTCTCAACCTCAAAAAATGACCACAAACATTAATTTCTTGAAATATTCTTACAAGGCCCAAATCCTTAACATTTATAAAAATTATAAAAAATGCTACATTGTTTTCATATGCACACACACATTATTCCCTACCCACAAATACATGGAAATGTATATATGTAGTATTGCTTGTCAATTTGATGTGTTGTATTGTGCTATCGGATGTAGTTCTTGGACTGTTTTATGTAATCTTGTTAGAATGCAGTTTGGTGTATAATTAGTAAGGAAAAAATACAGGAAACAAGACACAGTGACCAAATAAGAATGTTCATACACTGGCATTTAAGTTCACCATTTCACTAAATTTTCTTTTGTTTATGTTTCTAAAACACTATTAATGTAACAATTGTCTCATTCTAAACATATTGGGGGAAAAAATGACAATTTCAACTGAATTTTCAAGCTTTAGTAAATCAATTTGTAAATTGGTTAAAAACATAGTTGTTCAAGTAATCTTAGAAGGAACCATTTGCATGCCAGGGAAGTTATTAAAAGCTTTCAGAACCACAGGAAACAAGGATCGGTGCAACAAAATTGGTGCAATTAATTTCAGCAGACCTCATCCGGAAAACGGACCAAGCTATAGATCAAGTACTTTGAAACAGGAAGGCCTTTGAGATCAGAATTTTAGAACATTCTATATTTATGGCTTCATGGCCACGGGACCACACCACTGATACCAGTTTGTGTTAACAGAAATCCATGTTGCACTTTAATGGGGCTTTATTTAAGCCACAACAGTTTGAGAATGCCCCGATTATATTTCCTCCCTTATTATTTCCTAACAGTTGGTTTTTCTGTGGGATTTCACATAATCCTTAGGTTCTTATTTACTCACACGTCCATGTTCCTGAAGGAAGTAATTGTTGTATAATCACCTCTCTACGCTGCACAGTTCAAACTCCGGCCACATTATGCTGAGGCTTGGTTGGACTGACACATGAGAGGGAGCTACAGTTCTGGTCCATTAACACTAATGTGCATCAGTGGGGTCAGGCATTCCTGGTTAAATGCAAGAGAAAAATAAGCACCACAGAATGCAAGCCAAGAGCTAATCTAGAGTATCCGATACAGCATAAACTGACCAAGAGTACCCAGACTAATAAGAGCTGACCTACAGTATAGCTCCTAAGCAATAATAGCTGACCTATCGAATCTACTGTACTCCAACAAGATATTACCTTGACTATCCAGACCAATTATAGAGCTGAACTAGAGTATCCAGACTAACAAGAGCTAGACCAACAACAACTGACTAGAATATCCAATCCAATGGAGTATCCAACTGTAAGCATTTCCATGATCAGATTTCCCAGCCCCAATCTTAGAATTAACCTATAGAAATGGGCCTTGGGTCTACAAATGTTTACATGCAAGACTAGTGAACACTCAACCAATCCAAGAAGCCAAACCACAGATTAATTTCAATTTCACATCCAATCAGATTTATGCGATAGACATTGATAGGCATACATTACAAAGTACCTTGCATGCTTGATCACAGAGTTAATTTAAGCCTATAATTAATATAGGGTTATGACTGATCTCGCATGGCAAAAACTGGGTCACTCTGCAAAAAAGGTTGAGAACCGTTGACCTAGAGTATCCTATATAACAAGAAATGAACTAGAGTATCCAATCCAACAAGAGATGACCTAGAGTATCCAATCCAACAAGAGATGACCTACAGTATCCAATCCAACAAGAGATGACCTAGAGTATCCAATCCAACAAGAGATGACCTAGAGTATCCAATCCAACAGGAGATGAAGTAGAGTACCCAATCCAACAAGAAATGATCTACAGCAATGGTTACAACCCTGCTCCTGGAGATCTACCCCGCATAGCTTAGATGCAACCCTGATTTAACACACTTGATAAAGATAAATATTGGAGCTAGGCTGGTTGATTATAGTATTTAGCGCAGTCCACTTGTGATCGGATCACCCAGGACGCATGTTAATACGAGGTTCCCTGTTAATAACAGGGCCATGGAGTATCCAGAACATTAGCAACTGACCTAAAACAACCTTTAACAAATAACTGTGCCATCAAGCTCATCAGTGTTACAATTTTTGGAATGAGATGTGGGCTTCAGGTTTTCAAGATCTTATTCATTTTATTATTCTTAATCTAAGCTCTGCAAACTGCTCTGCTAAACACCTAAAATGAATCACATGTACTAACCCTAAACAGTGGATTCTTGGGTGTAGTAGAATGTGTAAAGTTTCTCTACTATTGGATAACATATTTTGCATGCATGTGGATTCCAAAGCTCTTACAAGCTGCATCCCACACCTCTGCCAAGGACATCCAGGTAGAACTGGAACATCAGGGGCACCGTCTTCAGTGCATGAAGCTGCGACTCCAGCGTGGTCCCACTGTCTCTCAGACTCCGAAGTTCCTGCTCCAGGGCGCCCTTCCGCACCTGGTGGCAGTAAACAGTAGCGAGAGAGTGAGGGTCTTTCTAACACCCTGCACATACTTGCCGGAAACGTATCTGTTAGTGGCTAAGTAACTGGAAGGAAAGAGATACATTACCGGCTTTGTCACGACTTCCTCGCAGCTTGGCCCCGTCGTCACACACGAACGTCACCAAATGTTTGCGTCATAAATAGTGTTTCCATGCTTTAGGAAAGAACTAAGGAAACTATCCAGGAATATAATCCTTCTTGTTAATTAGAAACAGCAGGAATTATGCTCACACCTACCGATTAAATACTCAAGAGTAAGCTAACTCGTACCATCAGCATAAACATGATTCATTCAGCACATCAACAGCTGAAAAGTCACTATGGCATCATTCACTGAGATATTAAACTGTCATTTTAGGATGTTACAAAACATGGGGAGCCAAAATACTAAAGTCAAAGCATGCAATTAGATTATACAGTTTTGCCGAACCCTCTGATACTTCCCTTTGAGGCCCTTTTCGAGAGGCCCACCTTTCCATCGGCCTGTGAACGTTCTTTCTGTGAGAATCTGACGATGTCGACATTTGAATGGGGTGCTGGGGGACACTATGCCATGGCACTCTGAACCCGGATGCTCCCGACCACGGCCGTAACCCGGCAACAGGGCCACTCTCATTGTGTCGCCCTACATATCCGTTAATGAGTTCCACCGGCAGCCAGCATAGAAAGATTTCGGAAAGGAACCAAATGTAATGATGTAACAATGTAAGTGAAGGGAAGAAGTATTTTACATTTTAGAAAACTGGAAATGAGTAGCACTAGAGAGTGATATAGGAAGCCACGAATGCACAGATATCATTCAATCAATCAATCAATCAATCAAACGTGCTTATTCAGCGTAGGATCACAGACAGCCTGTACAGCATCAGTCCATTACAGGACAATATTTGGAACGAGCAATTCACCTGTGTTCCTCTGGCATGGTTTAGGAGCATAAAAACTCCACACTTACAGCTGCAGGGTAGACAATGAAACAAGGACCTGCATGTATGAGCCAAACTCTTTTACACTAGTAAGATGATGCCCCCATTTAACTGGAGAGACCATTTTGTTTAGACTAGTACATTTACTTTGAATAGCTTAAGCTGTCACTGCGTTGTCTGCCACACACTGTAAAGTACATGTAATGCATCTCTTACCCCTCTTACTTCACCTACCCTTTGCTCAGCCATACCTAGACGCTGCTATAGTGCCACACTCATGATGGTGGAGGATGAAGAGCGGCAGGTTTTCTGTGCGATGGTGACAATCGGGAGGTAAGAGAGCAGGTGCTGTGTGAGGCGTCAGGAGCCCACAGTTATTCCCGACCCCTGTCGTGGCGGTAAATCATGACTGCTGAAGCATCCGTACCTCCAGCACCTGGAGCTCTCTGTTCAGATGTTCCTGCTGCTTCTTGGCTTGGTCCAGGCTGGCCGTCAGCTCGAGCAGCTCCAGCTCCCTCACTGCAGACACGGGGGCCAGAAGGAGGTGAATGGGGAAAAGGGTGTCATGACAGAAGCATGCTTTACTGGGACTCGTGGGTCTGGGTACTCCTGAGGTTGCCAAAGATGTTTTCTGAGGCACGGAGTTGCAGCATGGCCAGTACCCATCAGAACCAATCCTCCATCCCGTTTTTGTGACAGATTACCTCTGAGGATCACAAGCCAAAGAGCATTTCTCATTCATAACCATACACCTATTTCTGTCAACCAAAGCAGTGTCTGTACACATCAGGGACATAATTAGAGCTGCTAATTAGAAAATGATTTTAAAAAGAAACTCAGCTACGGATCCAAATAAGACTACTTTTTACTCGACGGGAATACTTTTTAATATGTAAATGGCTATAAAGGTCCCCGGTGTTGTGAGCTACAGACGCCAGCTAACCACCAAGGGTCTGGTTGACTAGAACATTCTACAGGAAGCTCATACTGTAGATAATGGTCAAACCTAAGGCCTAGATGGGCAATATGTGACATCTAGACAAAGTCGGCTAAACGCAACATCAGTGCAACATCTGAGCAAGTTGTTCATTATCTGCTGCCAATTTGCTAAACAGGTGCTTTTTAAGCCGCTTGTATTATACGACCTACACTTTTATTGATCATGCTACACTGCTTGGCCAATCAGTGCTGCGGGGAATTTAACGCGCTCAGTAGTCAACATGTGACTGTCGTGGTAGTACTTTCTGTGATTTTTTTGTTAATATTTTAATCCATATTATGTCGGGCAAAAGAAGAAAGTGGTCGGACGAATATGTATAACTTGGATTCACATGTATCACGGAACGTGATGGGAGTGTACAGTATGTAATTTGTTGTAAATTCATGCATTGTGTTGGTTTTGTTCTTTGAACAAGGTAATGTTCATGCACGGCTCATTTTGCGCACCAGTAAAAAACATATCTGTCTTGAATTTGAAAAAAATGATATTTTATTTTTCACTAAAGAGGGGTTCGGTGAATGCGCATATGAAACTGGTGGGGTTTGGTACCTCCAACAAGGTTAAGAACCACTGTCTTATTGTTAACTGATTTGCATAACTGATTTGGGTGCAAGTCTCTTGTTACTGCTTTACTGTAACCGAGTAAACTGCTAGTGGTGAACCACCAGTGCAATCTGGGTTTGTGTTCAGGGTCTACTGAGGACGGGAACACGTACGATTAATCTGTCGCAGGAGAAGCTCTTCCAGGACACTTAGTTCAACCGAAGACAGACTACAGAGGTGAGCCCGCCCCGTTTCCTCCTCTTCATCCTCATCCTGCTCTTCTTCAAGCTCCGCCGTGGGCTGTGAAGCCTTGCGCTGGCCACCTGTCTCCTTCTCAAACTCCCCTGGGGACGAGGGACAGGTGAACACAGACAGCTGTCACTAGTGGGCTCTCAGGAACCACAAAGCTATATGAGGACAACTTGTCTGGGCACTGGGGTTTGGGGGAACTGGTCTGTCTGGCCAGCGTCTACCTCCCAGGATCCTGTGAGTCACTGCAGGCTGTTGCCATGGCTTCACTGCAAACCCCGCCTACACATTTGGCTACCAGAAATCCCTTGGGGGAAGCATCTCAGTCTGCAGCATAAACATTTTGCGTCCCAAACATACTGAGAGTGCCTTCAGAGAGTATTCACACGCCTCTTCTTTGTATTTAGTACTTTTATTCTTTTTTTAGTCATTTTTAGTAGCAATTACAGCTGCAAGTCTTTGTGAGTATGCTTTTGCCAGCTTTCAATGGTCAAATTTTTTAACTAAATGGATGGTTTCAGCAGTTTTTTCAGTACATTTTCAATAATTACTGTAACATGTTTATAGTTTGTCATTATAAGGTGTTGTACATCCATCAACAAATTCAACTCAAGTCAATTTATTATATTTTGGCATCTCTACAACACAAAAAGTCAAGGGGTCAGGGGTATTTGCTGAAGGAACTTCAGACATCCTGAAAGACACACATATGTAAATAGGCACGCAGACACGCGCACACACTACTGAACATAACACAGCAGACCTTGAAGGCAAAGCAATGTGACTTCATTGCTGCACCAATGTTTTTTTTGCATAGTATGGTAATATATTCTGACACAGAATCTCACTGAATATCTCACTGAACAAAATAGAAACACCAAATCACGAGCAGGCAAATAACAGGACTCATATGACCTGATCTATTGCCTAGCTGTGAATGACACTGTCTATTTTGCAGTCATAGTGCCATCTACTGGCTGCATGAGAGTAGTGCAGCACTTTTATATGAAACGGAACGTAATCTTGTTGTACAGAAAAGCTACAGTATTCGATTTTTTTATGATAATGCAGCAGTAGCAGTAGTACTGCATTAATAAATAAAGATTTCTGCCTCCCACAGTTCACTGTGATTTGTCAGCTCCGAGAGCATTACATAACTTTTCCTTCTAAATCTATTGAAATACCATCCATCCATCCATCCATCCATCCATCCAGTACAGGGTCATGGGGACCGTAGAACCTTCTCCCTCCCCCTGGCTGCGTATATTGCATGCTAAGAAGCCGCCGATCTCAAAAAAGGAGGAATGCAGTGACTGGGTATCCCAGACAGAGCAGGGCTGTCAGGCAGCTTGCCCTCACCTGTCAGTGCCTGTCTGTGCTGCCTTCCTAGCAGGTGCTCCTTCTTATTATGCAGTGAGCTGAAATACTGCTTGCAAGTGCAGCAGTACAGGTGACTACCGTCATCCGCCTGGCAGAGGGAGGGAGAGATTCACAGAACAGCCGCACCTACGATCGGGGGGAACCTACAGCCTTTCCCAGTTTGGAATACTTACATCAATCTGTGAGAAGGCAAGCGCTTCCATTTCAAGCTCAGAGTCACCACATCCAATGCCCGAAACCAGCAGAGCACGGCAGTCCTGCTTAGAGCATAAAACAGCTAAGATCAAGCTAATAGCTGTACTATAATTATAGAAAAGTCTTGGAAAAAAAAGCTTTCCCACATTCAGTATTCCCAGCGTCTTTTCGCTACCTAAAGCAAACCAAAACAATTCCTTTTAACTGAACGTCCCCATGCTGTGAACCTCTGACTTTACTGTCATTAAATAAATGTTTCCGGAGTCCATCTGGACCTCTTACCGCACAAGTCCTTGGCTTTGTCCAGGGCTTTCTTCCTCAGAAAGGCCTTGTAGGCCTCGCTGCTCTGGTAGGCAACAAGCTCCTGAACGTAGCGTAGCTTGTCCTGCTCAGCTTCCGTGTTGTACCTCTGCTCGGACAAAAATGACCCCCCCACATGTGCCCCCTTAAACACTGTGGATGGAGGTTGATTACCAGCAATAATAAACATGCAGAGGGTCTCTGCCTGCGTGTTCATAGAACAGGCTACTTATGTATATCTTTAAATTTTACTACGTCTACAACGCATCATTGTCCAACTTTATACTGTCGATAGCAAATTCTTACTTATCTACACTCCACTTTACTGTCAGTAGTGCATTATTACTCGTGATGCTGCCATGTCGTTTTTGTGCCACTGTCTTTTACACTAATGTCACACTCTCATCTGTTGATACTGCCGATTTACTGCAATGCTACCTCATGGTCACGCCTCCTTGCACTGTACTCAATAATTTTTTTTCTCGTAAATTTCTTTATGTATATATTCTATTCTATTCATTGTAGTACATCGTTATTCATATATACTGTAGTTTCCTTTATAACACATTGCTCATTTATAATCAATTTTACTGACGATCAATAGACCATTACCATGCATGTATGATTTAGTGTGTTACTAGCATGTTATTAATCATGTATTATACTACTCAGTGCGACATTAATACAACTGCAATTTTATTCAGACCATAGTATAAAATGTATGATGCACAGGTACTGAGCTGTATTTTCTGTCCATTTATAACATACCCATCAACAAAAATACAATACTGTGGTCTTCCTTTAGTGTTCTTTGGCACAAAATAAATCCCCACTAGCACACTATGTACTGAAGGTTACCGCAAGGTTGGCAGACTGCCTGGGAACCTAGACTGATTTCCCAAAGGTACCAGAAAGGAGGTAACATGCGTACCAAAGCCCCCGTCAGTCATTAGCAGTGTGAAGGAACTCAACAGCAGGAGATCACTGGCTACAAGAACGCGACAACGATACAAATGCAGCACTTTCTAGAGCTGTGGCGATTACTGGGAAATGCAAGGCATTATCTGTCTCAGCCCCATCTACCTCTCACCCCACCTGCATTACGATGGAGAAACAGAAGCCAAGGGAGCCCAGAACAGAGTGGAACACCAAGCTCACCTGCTGAGGAATCTTCTTCTGCCCCCTTAAAACATAAACCATATGACTCTGGGTCTTTACTGTTCTGTGGTTATTTTGACCCTTTAAGTAATGGGATAATAACCTCAAATATGCATCAGAATCACGCAAGAAATGGGCTAATCATGTCTAATCGACACTGGGGATTGGCGATCTTAATTTCTGGGCTGTACCTAACAGAACACTAATCCTGAGGAAAGACTAGAAACCGAAATACCTGAAGGTTCTAAAAAATCTTCCCGGCAGGATTCCAGCTAATGGGTTCCAGGATCTTGTAAAACAGAAATTATGTAAAACGTTGAAAAAAAAGGACATTAATATTTTGGAATATGGATTTGACTGTTACAATTTACAATAGGACTTTTATAGTACAGTAGAACCTTGGAACTCGAGCACCTCTTAACCCGGCCATCGAAAAGGGTCTGTCAAATTATTCTTTACTTGTACCCCGACCAAAACCTTGAAACTTGACCATTCCTGCTAAGACTTGAATGGGTCGTGACACATTCAACGCTACTAATTCAGACCTCAAGCAGTTGGTCAAGATAAATCTATCCAAAGCTTGACTGACAACTTGGAACAGGGCGAAACAAAACAGAGCTGCTGAAACTTGTACACGTTGGAACGTGTCTCTGAGGGGCTGAAACAAAGGCAAACGGACTACCTGGGACGCAGATCAGTCTCGCCGTGCCTCTCGGCCGAGTTTAACATGCCAAAGTTGTGTTCCTGTGTTCTGCGTGATTTTCTTAGTGCTTTCTCTACAGGACATTTAGTGATACAGTAATCATGGCCCCTAAGAAAGTGAGCAATGATAGCAGCAAACCAAATAGTTTCCAAAGAGTGGTGAGATTAACTGTAGAACTTAAAAAGGAATTTATAGCGAGACTTGAAAATGGTGCATGTTTATCAGTTCTCAATTTGAAGTGTGGGATTGTGATTTATTTCATGTTCATTGCTTTTGTATGTGTGTTTTTTCATATGTGTATTAGTTTTACATTTATTGTTAATGCTTTTCAGCATTAGGTAGGTAGACACGCGTAAATATGCAATCATTTGGGGATCCATAATGCATTACATTTATTTGCATTATTTCTTATGGGAAAATCTGACTTGGACCTCGACCGAATTGCAACTTGACCAGCCTTCTGGATCGAATTAAGTTTGTCTTCCAAGGTACTACTGTATTAGTTAAGTATTAAGTATTAAGTATTTCATTTTTCAAAAGTTTTGAGCAGAAAGTAGAGCTCAGCACTCGTTTAGTTTGTCTAATAAATGGGATTTTGAACAAGAACGTGATGCCGCACCTGCTTATCCTCTGCGGAGAGCCGGGACCACTGCGCTCCCAGCATCTTGGTGATCTCCGTGAAGGGGAGGTCAGGGTTCGCGGCCCTCAGCCGCACTTTGTGCTCATTTACGAATATCACGTAGCTAAGCGTAGCGGGACAACAGGGTTGAGTGGGACAATGCAGCGTTGTGACATTCTTCCAGCCAAGCAATATGACCACATCCACGAGGACAGACAGGCCAGGTCTGAGGGAACCGATCATATAAGTGTGTGTTTTGTTTGGGCATCTCGGCACAAGGCTAGGCGAACCGGGGCATGAGTGAGTGGGCAGGGCCAGGATCCTAGACAAATGTTGTTTTTATTTTTTTTTAAATAAATAAAAAGATTGTCCTGTAGAGGGCGGCATTTCTCAGGTGTCATTCTGTAGATCTGCTGACAGTATTCCTCCACTTAAGCCCACAGCACACCTTTCATGTGACCTCCACTGTCACAGCATCTGCAGCTGAAACACCCTCTCGGCTGACCTCCCCATCCCTCCCACCCCCGTCTTTTCTTCTCCCGCTCACTCACCCGGTTGTCGGCGCACGCGGTGCTGACAGCTCCCTCTGTGGCTTCCTCTTTTTCCCCTTCGGCCAGCCGCCTTTCCGTTTCTGCGGAAGACACACAAGAAAAAAAAATGTTCCAGTAGCCTCACAAGCCAGCAGAGCGCCTGACAGCACCTGGTGGTGTCAGCTGTGAGATCTGATCCGTCTAATTCTGGCCATTTTATGTCCGAGGGTGTTCTTTCTTTACTAGCTGGACTCCTGTTTCACCCCTACCTTGGGCTCTTCTGGGTCAGGGCACCGCAGCTCCTGCTCTCCCCCCAACAAAAGACATGGGTTCAGGGCTTGAAGGGGCTCCAGTGAGTCCAGAGGTTCCAGGGACTGCAGGGTAGGGGGTAGAGGCTGGATGGACAGCAGGCCCGCTGCAGAGGGCATAGGCGGCATCTCATCCTCAGACAGGAAGGGCTGGGAGGGACCTGCTCGGGGCCAAGACAAAGTCCCATTGAGAGACACACAACATACTGTTTTGCCATTTCAAAAACACGAAGATTCTTTCGATGCTCAAGCTGGAAACAAGAAGAAGCATTACACATTTATAAGACATATGGCCGCATTGGTGGGGCACACAGCATTCACATCAGGACTGGGGGAAGTAAAAGATTAGGTCTGTCAAAACACAAAGCCATATGGGGAAATATCTCATACTATATTAAACAAATATTTAAAAACTATTAAATTACTATGCAAATACATTTTATGTAACATCTGAAACAAAAAATAATATTAAATGAGCTATATATTTAGCAACATATTAACGTTTCGATTGAAGTCACACTGCTAGAGTCTATTAGCTTATTAATTTTCCTGCACTTTCCAACAGGCCACCGCCTAGCTAGGTTCACTGTAGAAGTGGGGAGTCTGCACAAATGAGCCGCAGCACACCTACCCCCCGCCGGAAAGTGCAGACCGCCCTCCATGGTCAGTGGGCTAACGAATGACACCGCGCCTCCGCTCGGATCTGCCGCCACATATATTAGTCTGAAAAGCCACAGCAAGAATACCACTTCGGATGAAAGCACAAGCCCTGCACGCAATATTTGAAAGGTTTTCTAAATGAAAAAATAATACCGATGGCACAGTGTAAATATTTCAAAATGCTGTAATTTTAGAATTTTATGTAATATATATATATATTAATATATTATATTATATTAATATATAAATGTATTTATAATGTATACCAAATATTATAAAACAAATTATGGGCGTTTCTGCTTCTAGCTAATGATGTTCCAGCTGCTCCAGCCAGCAAATTAATTAAATTTTCATTAAGATACCTCTGCTGACCGTCAAGATTTTGGACGGAGACTGTGACAGGTACGCCATCAATGTACGCGGAAGGTAGAGATCTGCCCTCCGCCGCATCCTCACACGTGAGACCGTCGGCAGCTCCAGTGGCCCATGGAGCCCCTCTGTTCACAGTCTCGGACGGGGTCGAGGTCGAAGCGACTCGAACGATTTCACCCGGTGATACCGTCACCGAGTTCGTCGTTAAAACAGGATTTTGTGCAGTATTTTGGTTCATAGTGGGACACGGACCATTTCCATTCTCGGTGATGCGACAAGAGCAACAAACCCGAGCGTGACAGCGCCTAGGAAAGCTAATCGAGCGAAACGCAAAGTAACCACATTCACCCTTCTTTAAATATTTTTAACCATTTATGAATTCACTAAAAACCTAATACAGTAGTCACATTACTGACCAATCTGTCAGCAAATCATTTTCAATAACATATTTTTTATTGCAAAATTGAGAAGCTTCCAGAAAATCTGTCTATTTTTAACTGTTCATATTTGAATTCCTAGACCAATCATATCCACTTAAAGCACCAAAGTAAGATAAAAAGTTAACCGTAACCACTAAACTAAGATTACAAAATTTGCATAGACGATACTGCGAAGGCATGGAATTCGTTTACTAATGCCTTGTTCGATGATCAGGAAATACGACAAACTTCCGGAATTCGGAGCCAATCAGATGAGTGGAATCGAAACTAGCCCTTGGTTTTGCCAATAGAAATATTTCAAAACTCCAAGTGGGCGGAGACATTATCACTGTCAACTGTCCGGAGGTTATATGGTTTTATTAGTTAAAAATGGTTATTGTGTACCGGTGAATAGTCGTGTAAAAAGTTAAATTGAATAAATGGGGAAGGTTTTCGGCGTATTTAAATTTAAATCGTAAAAGATATATTATTTACTTTTATAGACCGCTACTTGTCCTGAGACCTAAGAGTAAGTATCAGTATGTGCATGTTTGTCACAAAAATAAATTGATAAGTTCATTGCTTGAACTGCTTGTACAATAGCATGGTGCTAATTTTAGTGCCACTGTACATTTGTTTTGTAACACATTTAAATTATGGTTAGAATTATTATCCAAAACAGGACTTCTTAGGTTTGTGTCGTAATACTCTTTGTTAAACCGGTCATAAGACGTGAGTAATGACACATCATCATAGTCAGGAATATCCATTAACATTTGGATTGGCACATGGCTGGGATTTTCTCAGCTTTGAAAATGGATACATTGTTACTTACGAACATTGTTGTTATGTTATGTAACAAACTGAGTTTTTGACCTTCACGCCATTAAGAAAATAAACAAGTATGGTTTATGTATAGCTGAAACTCTACGGTAACACGCTGGGGTTAAGTAGATGTTGATTATGATATAATACAGAACATCTTTTTGGTAAACAGACCAAAAATGATAAATATTTATAGCCATTTCAGTGCCTCGTTCTTCTGGGAAACTGTGCATCGGCGTTTGAAAAGCGACCTCTTTGTCGCATCACTTTGCGTTGTCTACGATACATTAGTAATTATTTTATGTCGCCCTCTTTCCCGTTACATTTGCGAAGCATCGAATTATATTTCCCGAAGTTCAAGTCCTTCTAATACCGCATGCGGTAGGCTACTGTTTAAGGTCACCTCGAACGTACGAATATAAATGAGAGACTGGAGTCGCTCTTTAACTGAAAAGCGTAATTTTAACGGATATTAAATAGTTTTGTTTTTTTTTTTTTTTAAATGCATAATCACGAAGCGTCAAAATTATACGAATGTGCATGCATCTATACGTACTGCCCACCTGAGCACAGTTTACCCTAAACCACGCCATCCACCCCTCACCCCTATTCGATCACAGTCTCTGAACGGCACAGTGTAAAATATTCAGTCAGATTCAGGTTATACATACATCTAAATAATTTGGCAATTTAACATCTTGCAGGTATAATTCATGGATTATTTCAATGCAGTTAAAAAATATTGGATTTTATATCGAATTTCTTTTTCAACTGATGGCATTTAAAATGGCTTTATTAGCTCTACTAATATATTGCCAATATAGCACAACAGTCAAACTTAATGCATAACTATTTATAAAAAAAAAACTAGGTGTCTTTCTAAAAAAATGTTTACCAGGAAATTGTGATTATTGTGTGATTATTGTTTGAGGTTTTTGTATTAACATGCGTGGTGTAGAAAAAGGTCTTTACCCCATGAAATTGTAGTGCAGCTAAGGTATAATGTAGTATAACTGTGTACTGGAAAGAAATATGAGACAGAGTGGTTTTACTGGGTATGTTATGTGTTTATTTTACTCTTTCTTCCTAACTCAGGAGAGATGGACCTCTGTCCTCCACCATCGGGCACCCCTCCCACCACACCTGCCCCCACTCCTCCCTGTCCGCCCCCAGGGTCCACCCTAGCATCCCCTTGTCCTTCTCCCCCTGGCAGCCAAACTGGGACCTGTCCCGCTCCACCTGTTGCCTCTCCTACCCCTGGTCACATGACCCCTCTGGCCTCCCCCATGTCTCCCTCGGTCACTGTGTCCCCTGCGAGCCCCCAGCACCAGCCTGTCCGGCCTGCAACCCACTTGGGCCGTTCCCAGCTGAACGCTGCCACTGGCGTCAACCGACCATCCCCATCGCTGCCGGGGGATCGGAGGACTGCAGCTACATCCAGCTCGCCACGTCACATACCACAGTCCGAGGCTGGTGAGTGGCGTCCATCCGCATGGGACGCGTGACTGATAACCTCTCCGGTGGCACAATACTGTATAATGTCGCTAGATTCGCTCTCACTGGGGGTGGCGTTTCTCAGAAGCTTCAGTCCAAAGTAAACCACACAGCATTTGTAGGTCGGTTTCGCTTGAAGTGTTTTGGTCTTCGTAACTTTGTTAAGGTGGTTGTCCACTGGACTGGAATTTTTTGGCACTTGACTGGATGCCTGCCTCGCTTGACCGATTGTGAACATGGTAGCCCCTGGGAGGTGGGGCTCCCTTCCCATGTGGAGCTGAATGGCAGGCTCCCATGATGGTTTGGAGAATCCAGCAGTTGACATCTTTGCAGGCATGTGGTTACCTCTTCTCATGTTGGTTCAGACAAATGCTGGAAGTTTGGAATCCCCACTAAGCCGATGAGAAGCCCCTGGTCCCACACCTCCTTCCCTCCATGGGTTTGAGGAGAAACTGGACACCAGTAACTTGAAGCATACTGGGTAAACAATTACTTAGAAGGCCCGAAGAGAGACTGTCACTATGCTGAGCCGCTCTGCCAAGAATCTTCGGAATGCCGGGTTGGGAGATTGAGGCAGGCGGCTATTCTGCCTGCTGTCCGCCTGTCTGGTGGTGCAGAAAATAACCCCCCACTATGTCTGACATCCTGTGCCTCTGGATTTGTCTGGATTTGGTTCTTGCTAGTATAGTGTCCGGGGAGCTCTTACCATTATTCTGGAGAGAGCCCAGGGAAAGGTGTAATGTTTACTGGATGGTTGTTTGTAAAACATAAGGGCAATTTGCAGGGCTGGCTTTTTTTCTGAAGGGTGACTTGGTCAAACACTGAGCTCTCTGATACTTGAAGATGTTCCCTGAAAATTAAAGATTCACCATCTGTGCCTGTTGTGATTGGCTGCTGTAGATCCCAACATTTTTATAGATACAGACATGGACAAATTTGTTGCTACCCTTACAGCCCATTGAAACGATGCTTAATTTCTCCTGAAAAGCAATTCAATTTAAAAGTAATTGTTTAACGTATACCTGCATGCCTTTTAGCACGTGACAGAGTAAACCAATCAAATTATCAAAAGAAATGATTTGTTGTTTATTTTACAAATGTATGCTAAAATAGTATGGACAGATTTGTTGGTACCCCGAAGAGACTATTTATCCTTGCATTATAGTCATATTTCATACTAAGGGTTTAACCTTAATTAATATCACAGGTGCCTTAAAGCTTTTCATCAACCATTCAGCCTATTGAAAGGGAAAGAACACGCTACTGTGTTGTTTGGTATCATTGTGTGCATCATACTGAACATGAACTAGAGAAAGTAAAGGAGAGAGCTGTCTGAGCTCAGAAAGGAGATTATATATAACAGCGTTAAAGGTAAAGGCTGTAAGATCATCTCCAAGCAGCTTCATGTTCCTGTGACCACAGTGGCCAATATTATTAAAAATCTAAGGTTCGTGGGACTGTAGCCAACCTCCCAGGATGTGGAGAAGAAATGCAACCCCAGGTTGATCAGAAGGATGGTGTGGATGGTAGAAAAAGAGCCAAGGAAACCATCCAAAACCATTCAAGCTGAGCTACAAGGACAAAGTACATCACCATCTGTCGCATTTTGAACAATAATGGGCTCCATTGAAGGAGACCCAGGAGGTCTCTACTACTGACAAAAAAAACATAAAAAGCCAGAGTGGAAGAGTGGGCCAGACTACCTGTGGCAAATGCAGATGTCTCACTGAGAAGTACAGAGATCACTTGTTTGCAGTGATGAAGAAGAAGGTGGTTAGGGTACCATCTTTTTTTGTCTGTGCCATTTTCATTTGTTTTAATTATATAAAACATTCAGCTGAATTAATAAACAAAATTTTGCTAAATATGGAATAAACAATAAAGGATGCCATTAAACTTTTGTCAGTTTCAAGTTATTTCAGACATAGTTGTGTTTTTTTGTGCAAGGGTACCAACAAGTTTCTCCACGTCTGTATTTCTTAAATCGGTAGTTGCATAATGTGAACCTCTGGGGTCTAACTTGCACTCTTTAATACTATTTAATGTTTACAGTCATCTCTCACTCCTGTTAATAGGGGAAGCTTTGGTTTTCCGCCGCTGATTGTGGAATAAAAAGCTTTTATTTATTATTTAAATGAAATTCGATGTTTAAAATGGCCCTACTAAATTTTAGGCATAAAACACGAGAGGCAAGCAGACCGATAATCCCCATTTGTACCCATTAATTCACTGGATATTAACCCCAATCCTGACAACTTTCACAGAGTGCTGGACCTCCGTTTATTTTAACAGCTGCTAAAATGGTCATTAGTTCAATATCAGTTTGCATGCAGTGTTTGGATGTAAGTCTTTTTACCGAGTATTTTATGGGAAACAGGGCTGACAGACTAAGAGGATTTAGAACCCCCCCCTGCCCGCTTTTCAGAAAATAGTACCATGAGTGAGGACTTTAAGGCCCCGCGGATGGGGGCAATGTGCACTTATTGTGGCTGGCATGGACCAGGGAGCTGCTCCCGCTCTCCATTGCCCCATCTCTGTCTCCACAGTGGCTTCGGAGTACTTATTTTTAGAAGGGCGTTGGCTGCCACCCCATTCTTTGGGCACCTGTAAAAATAACCATGATCCGAGTGGGTTCTTTCTCTCGCGTCCAGGCTATTGTGCGTCCCTCTCGGATAGCTCAGCGACGGTTACTACCCTTATGTTCTACGCAATCATTCCGGAGAGTGGGCAACTTTCCGAACCCGTAAATAGCAAGGCAAATATATGCTATAAAAACGCACTTGGTGCTGGCTCTTAGTTAGGCTTTTCGGTTTAAATTTAGTGCTGTACCTGCTATAAAAAGCCTCCCCACTCTCGTCTTAGGAGCTGCTCTGCCTGCTGTCACTGCCGTCCTGATTGCTCACCCTGCTGCTGAGTGTCCTTCGTAAGTTTGCCATCGTACTGGGTAAACCGCTTGTGTAGGCACCTTCTCCGGCCACATCGCCCATCACACCCGTCGTCGGCGTCGTGGCCCCTGTAAGCCGAGCGTCAGCCACCTGCCCGCCTACAGATTTGAAACTGGATAAACCATCTGGCCTGGGGACGGCACATGATTTCCTCACATTCGTCTTTTTTTTTAAAAAAATATTCTTTACATAACAGATGCTCTTATCAGAAGCAGTTTGCCATATCCATTCGCGCAGTCCAAGTTAGAAGGGTTTCTCGCCCAGCTTAGGGCATAAATATCTCGGTTCCTTAACTGTTAAGTTGTGCAAAGCACAGCTAGGAAAACAGAAGCGAGCGTTAAAATATGAGCCTCTGAATTGCAGCCTCAGTGATGGTCCCTGGTGTTACATCCTGTATTGTTTTGTGTGTCAAAGGTCCGTCGCCTTATTTGTTCCACCGCTACAGTCCGCCATGTTCATCTGCTATTCCTATTTCTATTCCGAAATCCAGTCTGTGTTTTTCATCCGTGCCCCCATCCCGTTTCCGGTTCCACGTTACAAAATCTGCCGCAGTCTGCAAGACAGCAGCTTTGCTCTTTTCTACGATTCTGTTATGTTTTAGGCTCCCCTGCATTTGAACCCATGTTCAGAAAGTCTTGGTCTCCCTAACCCAACAGACACTTAGTGATATTTAAGTGATATGTAAGTATTGATATAACCCCCCCCTCCCAAGGTGATGTGGAGGGCGTTCTCACCAGCCGGGGCCGGGATGGCATTGTCGAATGCAAGCAAGGAGCTCCTGTTTTTGGCGCGAGTGAGGGAAAATGAAAACCGTGGTAACGGTGACTGCTGGGGCGAGACCATTTGTCAGGCATGTGAATGAGAGGCGGGAGAAAGGAGCATCTGCAGTCTGCCTGGTCCACATATTACAGAAGAGCAGCTGGGAGTTATTTTGGTGCTTTAAGATGATGCTGACGTCGTTCCTGAGAAGAAGGCCAGGGCCGCACGTCAGGGGATACCTGCGTTGCTTCTGATGCAGCTGATGAGTTACCTGTTAAATCTGAAAAAATATATACAATTCCCAGTGTTTCCTTATATACCAAGAGGTTTGGCATGGGGGCATTGTGGGGCATGGGGGGCTGTTGTAAAAAAACAAAATGACTCAGCCTAATTGCATCACACACAGCCTAACTGTGTATGTGACTCGGCCTAACTGCACTGCACACAGGAAAGTAATGGGTGTGGTGTGCTTCCATCTGATATCAATGTAGTGAATAAAGGGGAGAGGAAACCCCCGCTGCCCTAATTGAAAATGGCAATCTAATACGGTTTGGCATTCACGATGCAGCTGTGTCAGAAAGGTACTGCTAATGTAGTTAGTTTGCTACTGTAGGAGACAGGTAGACTGAACTGTTTGTCTCCCATTCTCACATGACAACATAACAGTAAAATAGTGATTACACGCAGGTTTCAGTGTTTGTGGCTGGGGAAATAGGCAGCGAGGAGAGAGTATCGTTGCCGCAATCTAAGTACCTGCTCTTTTTACCTACCTTGTCTGTTTTTCTGTTTCTTGGAAAATATCTAAGTAAGCTAATTTTGTTACAGCTTAATACGAGAATCTGCTAAACGACAATGTAATATGGCCTATTAGTGCTGCTAACGGCAGCAAAGATTTTGGTACAAAGAAATGTTACCAGTGGAAACAGTGAATTTCTCTGACTTGAATGCCTGTGTCACAAAGCAGGATTTCTTGCTTAGCTGGATAACTTGTCTGATTTAAGGAACCCCAGTTTAACTCGATGTGTTACTTTAAACCACCACATTGTTTACTCTGGTATCTTCAGTTTCAAATTTAGCTGGTCAACAAAGACCGGTTCCAGAAAACATGTCACTTCCCACATTTTGTAGCATGTCCTCAGTCGTTGTTTTTAGTACATTGTGTTGTGCTGAACTAAACAGTGTTGGCTTTAGTAGATTTATGTCACATTTGGCTTGGTGACATAAAGTCTGTACTAAATGCAAGAGAACAGGGCCAAGGGGTATTTTTTTTAATGTAAAACGATTCTTTTCCCTTATAACTGAGCCACAGTCATATCATTTTTATATGCCATAAACCAATCAAAACAGAAGTTTTAAATCCCAACCTGACATGATAAAAATATGATAGTTTGATTTATGAACTTGGCATTGATTTGCAATTCTGCCCAAGTACAAAGTGCACATACTTTGTCCTTTGTGGATACACTGGTGTGTGTGTTTTTTTCCCCATTTCAAAAGGGAAAATGTGAAAATCAATCGCAGTGCTTTTATGCTTCCTGTGAGACCTGTCCTTGTTTGCAGGGAAGAATATAGCTTCTCATTTTCCCCTGGGGCATTATTGAGTGGTAGGATTAAAATAAGGATTTATTTCTAGGAGTGTTTGCCGGCAGGGCGGCTAGTGTGTACCGTCAATTTTTTTTCCATCACTCTATTGGTCGGCCTTTCAGAGATGCTGGCCTCGCATGACAGAGTGAGATTACCAGCCAGAGGTGTTGATATTGGTGTCTTTCCCCGGTTGCACCAGCTGAGATTGAGAAGGATAAACAACAAAGACGATTTGGCCCGTCTGGGGATATAACCCCATCTGTAACACAACAGTACATCTCTGCAACCTGCAGTTTAAATTTGTACAGTTTGACTCTTTTATCCTATCTTCCTAGACAGCTTGGTTATTTTTATATCGTTTGCATATATTTTTGTATGAATTTACATACAAATAATGTTTATTACACTAAATCAAAAGCTTAAAAGGAAGCTACCAGGTAGTCTGTAATACAGGTGTGGTCACACCTGCTTCCGCTGGGGCTCAGTCTGGAGGAGTGAATGGTGAAGTAAGGATGTACACATCACACATACAAAAACCTTTAGAGACATAGCAAGCCTTTGGCTACGTGTCCCAGTCTGTGGTTAAACTCCACTCTGCCGTCTCTGTTTCTCTATTGATCGCGCCCCCCCACAGCTCAGAACAAGGCAATGATTGAGCTGTGATGTGTGGAACATTACCTCCCACCATCAGACCTAGAGACAGCAGATCCCCTGCTTACATAGCCCACTGCCCTTTCAAGAGCATTTGTGAATCCCGGCACTTGAGAGGAAATGTGTGCCTAAGTTGTCTTGTCTGGCCTTAAGCAAATAGGAGTAAACAGGAGTTAAGTACACGTTTCTATTTCCATGGTATTTTTCTGGTACATGTACCAAAGAATCCTGTTATCTGTTTAAAGTGAAGTTAAATATTTATCTCTCGGGCCTTGTTAGTGCTCCTCATATGAGGTCCCTGTTTATTGCCATTGATTAAATGTTTGGTTTGAAGTTATACAGTGTATAGCAGAGTAGTAGGACCTGGGCCCTCAATTTGAAGGTTGGCAGTGATGAACAAACTTTAGGAAAGCTCTTGATTGGGAAATGGATAAGCAGCCGAGTGTGTGTATGTGTTTGTGTGTGTAGAGGCCAAAGCAGCAGAGGAGATCAGCCCTGAGGAGTTGGAGGACAGGGCTAAGGATGGAGAGCCCAAAGCCCAAAGCGAGGTCAGACTCCTGACTGCTCTTTGCAGTTTTATTCCTCCAGTTCATTCCTTGTGTCGTCGCAGATGTTTAGGAAGCATCATTGTAACACAGAGAGCAGGACATGATCATCAAGCCTGCTCTGCAGAACCTTTCAACTGTAATATCTTTGAACATACATGGGGCTCAGACGGGTTACTGGTTTAGACAGGAATACGTTCTTTATGGGGTCACAGCCCCCCTGGATGATAACCTACAGAAAAGCCCCAGTGTTAGTTTTGAATTACTAGCTCTTCCGCTATGGCGCTGTGGTGTCATATCTTGAACAGACAAAATTAACAGCCTCAACCTTCTTAAAAAACCTAAAAGGACCTTTGTTATCAGCTGTGTTGTCTCTGGAGTATAGGATGTGTCCTCTTAATGCTGTATTTTTATAGGGCCCTCACTGTCGTATTGCTGTTTTGTGCAGCTTTCTCCCAGTGTTAGGTAATCATCAGGATGGCAGTGAAATGTGTCTTGGCTCTGTGTCCTGTTAAGTGAGAATTTACATCAGACGATAGTCATCGTCTCTGGTATCGAATCTGTAAAACTTGTATATTATAACTGAGCATCATTAATGGCCAAGTCCTGGCATGCCCACTGTGTGTGTGATTGCAGATGGGGAAGTATTACCTTAAGCTGGCAGAGCAGCGGGATGAGGAGCTGAACCAATGCAATGCAGTAGGCTGGCTGGTCCAGGCTGCCAAAAATGGCCGCAAAGAAGCCGTCAAGCTCCTGAGACAGTGTCTGGCTGAGCGGAAAGGTGGGTGGGGTCTGGACAAGGATCCTGGGAAATGTAGTCTCCCTCATCATCCTGTAGTTTCTCCATTAATTACTCTGTGCATTTTCTTTTTAATCCTTTAATCCTGTCCCTGTTTTACCAAAGCACACTGGAGTTGGCCATGTTAGACATGGTAAATCTACTGCATTAGAATCTAAGCTACTCTGCCTGCTCTGAAATGCATGTGATGCGTACAGCAGAGCATCACTGTTGAGGTCTCTTTGTGTAAAATATGATCTTAGCAGTAGATAGGAGAAACCGCGCATGATGTCTTACACACGCCCTGCAGGTATAACCTCAGAGAATGAGGAGGAAGTGAAGAAGCTCGTCGGTGAGAGTAGGTTCGAGCAAGCCGTAAGGAGGGCTGCCTTGCTGATGTACTGGAAGCTGAACCCTGAGAAGAAGAAGAAGGTAGCCGTATCTGAGATGTTGGAGAACGTTGGCCAGGTCAACTCAGACCATGGTAAAGCATCTGGTGTGGAATCGTCAGTGTCCTGTGAAGGGTTTTGCGAGAAGCTGCCTAGCTGCAGATCATTCTGGATTAAAATGTTTAATGTGTCACCTCCACAGACGGCGTTGCCACACCGGGCCCGGTCCCCAGCTCGGTGCAGAAGCAGAGGCGGGTGCTGGAGAGACTGGTCAGCAGTGAGAGTTCTGGTAAGGGTTCGATTTGTGTGTGTGTGTGTTTGTGGTGATAGTCCAGCATTTTATACTTACCTGTATTATACATTGCATGTACTGAATTTGAGAACTCAGATATTGTCTCTGTGTAATGTTACTACCCTTTGGACCATACATGCTAGTGTAAATAATAACGAGAAGTGATAATTATTCATTCACAAGCAGTGCTCACTGAACACTTACCTGCAGCTCATTCCTGTGAACCTCAATTTGTTTATAAAGAAAATCTTATCATTTGAAAACCAAATTGAAACCAATTTGACGCAGAATGATGTGGCCATGAGAGATTTGAACATTTACCTGTTTTCTATTTACCTGAATGGCATAGTATGCTTCTAATAGAATGCATCATTTTATCAGTTGAAAGTAGGGATACTCCTGATCTTAAGATCTGCAGCTGTCAGTTACTCAGCATTTACTAGATAATGTTTTTAAAGGCTTCACTAGAATAGTGTAATGATCTGCTGGTTATTTTGTGTCCTCACAGCTAACGAATACTTGGGTTTGGACGATTTCGTGGAGGTCACCAAAAAATACGCTCAGGGCATCATCCCGCCTTTGGTAATAGAAGGTGTGAGCGCCGATGACGACGACGACGACGACGATGAGGCCCTGGAGAAAAACCCAGACAACCTGCCCCTGAATCGCAAGGTTTGCTGTGCATCCAGCCACACAACCTGCTACCACAATCGCCTGGGTTCCTGCCATTTGCCCCAGTTAAGCCTCTGTACTTAATTATAGCTTTATGGTCTGGTACATGCTACATATTTAACAGTTTGAAAACCACACATTCAGTGGCCTAATATGATTCCGACACCACAAACAGCTGCCACTGGACACTTATTCAATACAGAGGAAATAAATGTGCTGTATTTATGTGACTGTCTTAACTAGACCTGTTTTGAAGGATTCCCCATTTGGTGGCAGCAGAACCCGTGAGCTCTGAAAGTGAGGAGTTGGAAATACTATACAAATATACTCATGTTAGCTTACACAATACTTCACAGATATACTCATGTTACCATAGACAATACTAGAAATATGTTTATGTTGGCTTGGACAGTACTACACAAAGGTACTCCTGTTGGTTTGAACAGTACTACACAAATATACTTATACTGACTTGGACAGTACTATGTAAATGTATTCACATTGGCCTTGATGTGGTCTAAGTTTACAAAGAGTGTGGTGCATGAAAGGCAGAAGTGTTTATCATTAAATAAAAATTAATTAGCAAATATAATTTTCAAAAATATTTCGCCTGCAACAAGATTTGAAATCTGACATTTTGTCACTTTGTGATCCTTTTCAGATTCTTAAGTACCCGCTTCATGCAATTATTGAGATCAAGGAACATCTGATTGACTGGGCGTCACGAGCAGGCATGCAGTGGCTCAGCGCCATCATCCCCACCCATCATGTGAATGCGCTCATCTTCTTCTTCATCATCAGCAACCTCACCATTGAATTCTTCGCCTTTATCATCCCCCTGGTCATCTTTTACCTTGCTTTTGTCTCCATGGTGATCTGCACCCTGCGAGTATTCCAGAACAGCAAGGCTTGGGAGAACTTCCGTGCACTCACCACCTTACTAACACGCTTCGAACCCAGCATAGATGTGGAGCAGGCTGAGTCTAACTTTGACTGGAACCACCTGGAACCTTATCTATACTTCTTTCTGTCGGTCTTTTTTGTTATCTTCTCATTTCCTGTGAGTGATAAGGCCTGGATCCCATGTTCTGAGCTGGCCACCGTGGCAATCTTCTTCACCGTCACTGGCTATATGAGCCTACATTCGTCAGCAGAGTCGTTTGCCCGGCAGGCACTCCTTGTTGAGATGGCATCATCCATGTGTGACATGACCAACTTCCTGCCAGAGAACATGTCCTTCCTGCGCTTCCTGGGAAAGACCTTCATGGTGGTGCCACTGGGCGACTTTGTAGTCCTGAAGATGAGCATTCCCTGCCTGCTATACATGTACCTTTTCTATCTGCTGTTCAGGATGGCCCGCCTTCGTGGATTCCGGGGCATCTACTGCTTCCTAGTGCCCTACCTTGTGTGCTTCATGTGGTGGGAGTTGTCCATGGTTCTCCTCCAGAACTCCACCACCATCGGGCTGATCCGCAGCTGCGTGGGCTACTTCTTGTTTTTATTTGCACTCCCCGTTCTTACCCTGGGTTTAACTGTCATGTTGCTAATTCAGATGTTCAAGTGGTTCTTGGCTCTGGAGCTAACCAAGATGATTGTCACCGTGGTGGTGTGCGCTATCCCAGTTGTTCTGCGACTGTGGACCCGCTTCAGCCTCTCCCTGCTGGACATCATCAAATCCCTGTCCAAGAGCAGCGTGGTCAAACTCATTTTGGTCTGGATCTCAGCAGTTTTCCTCTTCTCCTGGATGTACGTCTACCGTTCAGAGGGCATGAAGGTGTACAACTCTACACTGACCTGGCAGCAATATAGCTTCTTATGTGGTCCACGGGCCTGGAAGGAGTCCAATATGGGCAAAATACAGATCCTCTGCAGTCACCTGGAGGGCCACCGTGTCACCTGGACAGGCCGGTTTAAGTATGTGCGGGTGACGGACATTGAGAATGGCCCTCAGTCAGTCATCAACCTGTTGCCGGTCTTTTTGGGGGACTGGATGCGCTGCTTGTACGGCGAGGCCTATCCCAAGTGTGACCCGCAGAATGTCACGCTTCACGAAGAGGAGCTATGCCGACTGAAGTATCTGGCCAAGCACGAGTGCCACATCAAACGCTTCGACCGCTACAAGTTCGAGGTGACGATGGGCATGCCGTTGGACAAGAAGGGCCGGAACGGCACGTTGGAAGATGACGACGCCACAAAAGATATCGTACTCAGGGCCAGCAATGAGTTCAAGCACGTCCTGCTGAACCTAGGCATGGGGAGTATTGTGGAATTCAGCACGGTGCTCGAGGGTCGCTTGGGAAGCAAATGGCCCGTGTTTGAGCTCAAGGCCATCCACTGCCTCAACTGTGCTTCACCGCTGATCCCTGTGGGCAAGCAGTACAAGATCGAGCCGGACTGGCGGGCCACAGCCCACAGTGCCTTCAGATTTGCCTTTAACTTTTTCTTTAACCCATTCTTGTCGGCCAGGACAGAATAGTGCATGTGCTTGTCATGCGGAACACTTTGATGTGTGGAAAACTACATGTGACTCCTGGTCATTCCGCATGCATTTCATAAGTACTGTAGCTCATGTCATGGGTGTGTCTTTTTCACTACAATTTATAATGCAATGTGTAGCGGTAAAAATGTGTAAGCACTCCTTTACTGTAGGACTATAGACAAATGAATACATAAGCAAAGCTGTGTGGAATCGATACAGTAGCTGTTTTGCCAAAGATGACATCAGAGTGGTCTGCGTTGATTCTGTCCGATAACTGGCTCTTCAAGTAATCTACTGTATGACTTCACTTAAGCGGATCAAACAGTGGTGCTGCCCACAGGACCATGCTGCTCATACAGCAGCAGTACTGTACAGTGACCTGCCGGAAGGACCAACCATTTGTGGCCCCATTTACGAGACTGCCTTGCCACACTGCACATTTATTTCGAGCATAGAAGTCGCCGTGCATTGCTCGTTAACACACTTTCAAATAATTATATGCTCATCCTTCACATGAACCCGATCAACAGAGGATTCTAGGGGTTTTCTGCACAAGGATGTGACACTAAGGAAAGGTGAGAGCAGTGTGGGAATTTCAGTTGTGAATTTTGACTGCTGAACAAGGAGTATGCATGTTTTCACAATTGGCTCACATTTGGGTGGAGGATACAGTCTTACATTGAGATTAATCGGTGAGATGCCTCAGTTAAATGTGGGGACATGTATGTAGGCCTTGTAACTTCTTTTGATCCATTGATCCACCATGTTTCTTAGTTGCAACTTGCAGCCATTCTGAAAATTCTAGGTAATGTATTGTTAAATCCTGTTTATTGCTAGGCATTCTTTATACTTCAGTGATATTTAATTACTCTAAGGCCTGAATATTCTGTGAAACTTGTAAATTCAAGTGTGAAAAGCTTAACTGGCCAATAATAATAAAAAAATTCTCCTAAGAGAATTATGAGTATTTTTTTAAGCGCTTGTGGTTTCCTGAAGCTTTCCGCTCATTGTGGTGGCCCAGGTCGGATTTATATTTCCCTGAAAATTCTTTGGATGCGATTCACCTTAAAGGGCTTGGCTTTGCATGGCACAAAAGAGCACTGGGTATGCAGCCCACTGCGGCAGTCCAGGCTCCACATTGTTACTCCCTACTGTTTCACTGATTGACAGCTGCCTAATGGTCTGTGGCAGGTAACAGCAGTAGTATTTATTTAGTGCAGGAACCCTAATGTCGGTATGAGTGTTCCATTTCACTGCCCTTGGAATTCAGGAAAGCTTAGCGACAGAGCGAGATGGTCCAATGATGACTGGTGTCGTAAGATCATAAATTATAACTGCAGGGCAAGTATAGACTGGACTGCGCTTGCTTGCAGTTCTGATCTAATGCTAATCAATAGCATTAAATAATTTATGAGATTCAAATATTTGGCCATTTTTATGAGGCCTGATGCGTCACCTCCAGGGAAGCTGTAGTAACTAACCTGCTTTAAGTGCTTTAACCTTCCACTCTGAATGAAAACTGTTAAACAATCGGACTATAACTTTTGGCTTACATGACAAATTAACCCTAAGACCCGACAAGTGGAAGAAAGCTCATAATCAGAACAATTATTATCTCAGTCTCAGCATGGAATGCTTTTGGCAATTCTACTATTTGTAAGATAAACTCTGCAAATTAAATAGCAATAAAATGACACAATCAACATAATACAAAATTAAGAAATGTTGAACAATTCCTACATTTGTTTTCAAATCATCATCACATTGAATTACACATATATTTACCTATACTGACTGGTAAAGAGATAAAATGGACCTAATAAGTAGCCCTCTTGTGTTTGACAAACATTATTATGGAACTAAATACTTTTCTGAAGCAGTACTTCAAATTTACCAGCAGGTGGCTCCTGTTCTCATAAAATTTTGCAATTGCATAACCTGAAGATGGAACCCAACAGCAAATGCAAAGGACTGCTTTATCAATTTACTAGATATATAACTGAATTAAACTGAAAGAATTTAACCAATATATCAATAGAGTTTGTCTTTTAATATGAGATGAACACAACCGATCTTGCAGTTCATGACTAAGTCTGGTTGCAAATCATGTCAAGGGAAAAGTGTGTTAATATTCAAGTGAATTATTCTGTGTGGAGAAGATGTTACTGTCAGAGCTTCTGCTGGTCAGCAGAAGGTATTTTACCTGTATCAAATGTTTAATATGAAGAGTCCATGGTCAACGGGCTGTTCTGTCCAATAGCAGTTAAGCAATAATTCTTACCTGGAAATGGGCCCAGAAAGAAAAGAGATCTTTGCCATAAACTATAGGATGCAACTGTTTGTTGAAATCTTTATTTGAAAACTCATATTAACATATTTATAACTGCCTGTTTGACATGTATGCCATTCAAAAAACAGGAAATTAACAGAAAATAAACAAATGCAAGGTGAATGGGAGGAAAGGAGGAGAACCCGACGTGAAAGACAGGCACCTTAGCCAGTGGCCTAGGAGAAATATATGTAATCTTAGAAAAAAACTGAGCACCAGAGGAAAAGATTCAGCTGGGCTCTGTAGAGAGTGTGTACTGTAATTTCCGCTCCAACGTGTGTCTAATTTCAACATTGTTTTCAAAGTCGCTTTGTTTCTGGGTGAGGAACGGGGGGGCAAGTGGAGGTGAGCATTTGCCACGGTGGCAGACTGAGCTGAGAAGCGGAAGTGTCTTTGTAAGGCCACCTGTGGGACTCTTCGGGGACACAGCATGGAATGACCTGAACTGACTGTCCCCCTCATTTCATGTCAAAAGTCACATGACTTTCTAGACGTCCTGATGACAGCTGTACTCCTGTACATCCTATGGGGCCACGTTCCTCCTGTGTTCAGCGTCTTCTTGTTTTATTACAGGAAATATTAGTTATATCGTAAAGAGAATCAACAGTATATACACAGTTCCATTGATCCATTACAAAGATTTGATTATTATTAATAAACATTCCTCATTCCTTTTAATTTTTGCCTCATTAAAAGTTGTAAGCATTATAAATGTACATTGTAACACTGGACAATGGCAAACATGCTTTTGTGCCTCCAAACACAAAACGTATATTAGTTGTTTTATGGTATCTAGTGCCATGAAAAGACACACCATTGCAAGCCATTATACAGCAAACAGCCCGTTTATGGTTCTGAAAAAGGCAGCCAGAAACCTAAAAACAGATCAATTATTATCATGCAGGGTCATTTGCTGTTTCTTTTTTTTCCCTAATTTGCAAAGGAGCATGTGTCAAGGTCTAAATCCCTTTGGTAAGCCTGGACTCACGGGGGGATTCGTCCTCATTGTACAAATCTTTTTTGTAAAGGCTGCATGTTCAGAGTGAAAGAGAGATAGAGAGTGCAATAACATACCATTGGTCATTCTCTGTGCTGTAAAATACAGGCTCTCATCACAGGAGAGTCAGAAATCCCTCCAAACAGGCTACTTCTATCAAAAATGCCATTTTCGCCAGTGGTATTGTCCTTGCCGTCAGCATCAACATTACCGTAAGCTCACAACACAAAACAGAAGGATTTAACTGAGACATACATTCACACCTGCACCATACCATGTCCACCACAATCACTATAACCACCACTAACACGCTACACGCTGCAACGTGCAGGGCTCCATGTGACCCTCTTCACCCCCCCCCCCCACCGCCCACCCCCACCAGGTCATGGCAAACAACCGAGCCACTA
>JABFDZ020000016.1:16723771-16737822 GCA_019775955.2 Pollimyrus isidori
CCCCCCCCCACACCATCCCCCCCGCCCCCCCCCCCCCCCCCCCCCCCCCCCCCCCCCCCCCCCCCCCCCCCCCCGCGGGGGCGGGGGGGGCGGGGCCGCCCCCCCCCCCCCCAGACTGCATGACTATTCCTCGTGGTTATTCCACATGATGAACGCTCAAGGAGCATCGTGCCACCAAATAAGACCCTCAGAACCAGGGAATGCAAGATTAAATAATTTATTCTCACATTTCAAATCAAATTCCTAGATGTCTGTGGCTCTCCTTGCAGGAACACGTGGACCAGCTTTCCAGTTTCACAGCTACTGCCGACATGGCTGTAACGGGGTGTGTCCGAGCGAAGAAGTGGGTCAGAACAGAATGCGCAGAACAAAATGTGGGTCTTCAAAATGCAAAATGACTTTTCCTTCATCAATTTCCTTTTAAAGTACCAGCAGGACCAATACCATTGACCACTCCCCAATCAATCAGCTGTCAAACACACGCCTTTACCATTTTAAACATTTTGCCTGCACGGTATACATTACAGAATCACTATATAAAGGCATAAAACATCAGGTAGCATGGCATTAATTTGATAATAAAAATACCATACACCCCCCCTGCTCCAATGAGCTTTCCAAAAGTAAAGCGCGACCCGAACACAGAGGAACTTCACCCGATCTGCATTCTGCTTTCCTGGAGCACACTCGGAAGACCCACACCAACGACGCGCCACAAACATCGGTAAGTTACACTGAACCAAAGCATGCCCCAACGTCTTCTCTTCATAATTAGCGGGGAAACCGCTAACTTACAGGGACAGACATGTTGCGCTCTGCCACAATGGCCAAGACAAATTAGGTGCCTAAGCTGAGAGGAACAAATACGTGTGTTGATAGCTTTAGTTAGTTGTTCAAAAAGGTAGCAGTAAGTCTTGATCTTAATCATCAGAAGAGGAGGCTCAATCCTGACAATCCAGGCCTAAAATCCATAACCCCTCCATTCAGTCAGTAAGTCATTTTTAATCGCCTCTTCCGAAATCACAGATTCATGAGGCTGTAAAATTGCATCATGGATAAGTGTCGCGCTGCTGTGACCTCAAGCTTATTCGCAGAAATATACACCAGGAGGCCAGGCTTGGTGCGGACTTCACAGAAACTTCACAGAAGCATAGCTTTACTGTGATGATCATAGGCTGCTAAATTGATCCGTTTGCCCATAATCAAATCCATAGGTGGATTAAGGAGGATTTCAGGAAGTTCTAGCCTCCACAGCAGCAGCCAAAACGTCCATCTCAAATGACAAATCCATGTATGGATCAGTAGTTCTACAGGCCGGTCAAACGCGGAGAAGTCTAAGGGGAAAATTTCCTTGGCGGTGGACTCTGCAGCTACTGGAGGTGAGGGTTGTGATCCAATGCCCAACGTCGTTTCTAAATTGAAATCTCCTTTGCTTGATCCACAATGTGCGCGGGTGAGGTGTGATCGGCCCACCCACTGTCCTCCTGTGGCCTATTGGAGCGCGTTCTTTTGCTCACGCTGCTACGTCAGTTACCTGTAAGCTTCTGGGCTAATCCCGGTGGCAGGAAAGCCACTTTGCCAGACGGCCGGTGCAGGCTGCCATCTGCGGTGCTCCGCTAGCTCCAAGACCGGTTCCCCCTCGCAGGGAGGCGCAGGCTGCTGCTGACTGCCGAGCGCAGGATGCAACGCTCTATTTCACCTGCTCTTACCTCAGCCTAAGGCAGGGAATAAGTCCCGGGAATGAGCACCGCCAGGGGAACAGACGTTCACTGTGACACTCCAAGAACCTGGAGCTTGACGGCCCTCAAATAATTTCCATAAATGTTCAGATACAGTACTGAACATGCCCGACAAACTCACACTCAGTGTCGAACATGCTGTTCACCATGCTCACCGCCCTCAGTGTTGGAGAGATCCAACATTGGACTATTTCAAACCAAATATAAAAATATATAACTCTCAAAAACAGCTATACAGTCTTATTGCTGGCAGACAGATAAAGTCACTGCTATTAGCATCCAATTTTCATCCTATTATAATACTGATAACTGCAACATAACAAGCTAGGATATTCTGTTCCACAGGGAGCATCTACTGTACTGTACACTATACTGTATATATGCAGCCAGACATAAAATTGAAGACACCACTCTATATATTTAAACAAATCTGCATTTTAAAATCCTAGTTTAATCCTGGTTCTTATAGCAGAAGGCTATGCTGAGCAGATGGTTGCTTCCAGGTTCAAAATTTTGAAGACAGCAGTACACAAGTGTAGGGTGAAGCAGGAGACGCTGAGAACAACCAGAAACCAGCCAGGTGGGGGGTGGAAGCGAATTTGTAATGGCAGAGATGACCATCAGCTTATCTGACAGTTTCTCATGAATCGGAAGATGATATCAAGTGATCTTCAAAAGGAATGGGAAATATTGAAGTGCCCTGTTTTTCACAATGGCACAGTGTGAATTGCACTGCCAGAACAGTTTGTATCAGGCTCCCTAGAACCAGACTAAAGTTCAGAAATGAGTGAATCAAAAAAAAGTTTTTTTCCATGGCTGTATGCGAATTGCAGTTCAGAAACTAACTCTAGGAGAATACACCCCTAGTGACAGTCTAAGGGTCACACGTAACTGGTACAGTTCTAAACCAACAGAGGACAGAAACCCCCAGGACACAGGATTAGCCAGTGCTTTGCTTACACTGGATATTACCTTCAGAGAAACCTGGCATGTGCTCCTTCTTCCACTAGTTTCACACCTTATTAAACTGTAGAGGGAAGGTTCAGTAACACTTTACTTGTTATAACAAAAAACTTACTCGGTTACTCAGTTACTACTCATGAACAAATCATGAACTAATTTAGTTCCTACATGAAATAAATAAAATGTCATGACTGATTAATGATTAACAAACATGGTATGTAACTAATACTTAGTTATTGGTTAATTAATGCATTAAGTATGTGTGCAATACTATTTTATTTGTGCTCCTACAAAGATTACCTTTCACACACTTAGTTCTGCCCCACCTAGTAAAATCATGTTGAAAAAGAAGAGATTAAGAATAAAACGACGGCGTATTCTGCTCATTCAGCCAATTCAACTGAAGCTGATCATAATTCAGGAGTTCACCTTTCACCACAAAGCACTTAATTAAAGATTTGGTTGTTCCATGTTCCATTCATTTGGAGTGTTGCTTGTTGAGTTGCCCACAATCAGCCCCTTAATCCTTTTAATGAAGAACACAATAAGGAATAAAAGGCATTTGGTTTCAACGTTTTCCCCTCTTCGTTTCAGATCATTTGCTGTTGCAGTCTTCCTGATGTTGATGATCTCACCATGCTAACTGACAAGGCAGCCACTGCAAAAGTTTATGACACCAAACTTAAAAACAAATTACTAATAAAACTGTTATGCACATGACATTGGTTTAATTATACAGAAGGAGATATAAGTGATATTTACATAAATGTTGAGACAGCGATGCGCCCAATTGGGCCAGATTTTATAGTGTGTGTGTGCGTGTGTGTATGCATGGGTGTGGGTGTGCGTGTGTGTGTTTGTGTGTCTATGTGGGTGTGTAGAGTATGTACTATCCCGCATCGAGGGATCTCTCTGTGCATTGCTTTCACACACTAACAGGGCCAGGCAGGAGATGCCCTGCAGGAACCTGGCCAATTTCATGGCTTTTAACCTCTGACCCAAAACAAATGACCCAGTAGCACTCTTGCAGTGGTCCTGCTACCATAGAAACGGGATGCGTGCCGGCCCTTGGTCTTACTGGCAGCCGTAGCCCCCACGTGCCACCAGAATTCTGCTGCTTGCGGCACCATTTCCGACTCCTGTCCCCAAAAGGGGGAGGGTCTTGCAGCATCAATAGAAATCGGATGCCCCTGCATCTTCTCTGCTGCATCTTTGGGGTTCAGACCCCTCATACCACTCAAGAAATCATTAATGCATGGACATCCACACTGCTAACAACAAACATGCCTGCACACACACACTTTGATGGAGACCGTTTCACACAATGTCTCCCACATAACGTTAATACTTTGGGGAAATAAAGATTAGCCTGGACATGTTTTTCATAAAACAGCAACAGCAAGCAGGAGGTCTGAATATCCATGTAAAAATCCAGTGAAAGAATTACACTTTGGACCTGCATAGCTGACCCCACCAGTCTATCCATAAATCCCTTTAGTAAATGCTTCTAAAGATACATAATGGTGGGTAATTCTCCCCAGTAACACAAAGCAGCCCACTGTGCCTGGAGATGTGGAGCGATTAAACACAGCATCAAATTTCCTAATGTAGTCTTCAGCGGCACACTGGGGCTCCCTTCCCTGCCGGCCTTTCAATGTGCGGGAGTGTAGGAGCTGACTAGCAGCACGCAGCCAGACCGTCCATGTCCGATGCTAATTCACATGTGTTCAGGTGAACGGTTTGGTTGCCGTAACAATTATGCAGCAAGGGCAGCGCCAATAGTCAGCCAACTAATGATCCCTGCATGGGGACAGCCTGTTTAAGTCCCATCTCTCCCTCCCCCAACTGCTGAGTCCTGAGCAGATCAATTAGGGTCAAGGTCAACACTCATTGCTGATAAAAGTATTTACCAATTATTCTAACTCTTTTAAATCTCCTCTCGTGTTTTGCTGGGGTTCTACGTAGTCCCTAACCCTCATGCTGACTTATTCTTCATCCCTGTACTGGAGTTTGGATCCAGGTTGTGTAAGTAAGGTGTTGCATGTGTGTTGGTTGGGGACATCTGGATCTCAGGCTCCCATGGTGCAATGGAGAGCAGGGTGCATGTGTGTCACGTAACCTGTGTAATAGTGGAGCGGTATGCTGAGCACATTGTGCTTCCACAGTCTGTGCCAGTTATTGGATCATAATTTGGTCATTCGTCCACCAAGGAGCTTTGTTGTCAGAGGAGGAGTGTGTGTGTGTGTGTGTGGGGGGTAGTAGTTTCAGCTTCGAAAATGAAATCCCATGTCCCCAGACAGCCCTGTAATCTAGTAAATACTCAGGAGTAAAGGGCAGACTATGACTACAAATTGAAGTGCAACATTCTGCCGCACCTTACCACCGTACTTGCTTGTTAACCTCAGCTTGATTCGTTCCTAGTTCACTCTCCTTCCTTCATGCAGACGAACATTAGCAAAATAAACCACTCTGCTAAAGAGAGCCAATCTATTGTAAGTGTTCTTTCTTTAGTCTTTCGACTTAGCCCATAAATAACTGATTATGCTAATGGTGTTAGGCTGAATGAATTGTGCGAGAATCAGGCTTATAGACCGAATTTTAAAATAAATCTGCTTCATTCACTGGAAAACCACAATTTTACACGTTCAGCTCATGCTATTATAAATACGAACAGTATCTAGGAACCAATTTAAATGCCATAATTTTATTTAATTGGGCAGTTATGTTTACCCATTATAAATAAAAGAAATCATGTCTTACTCATATGAAGAATCTTTAAGTATATTCTAGCATCAAAAAAGTGTTAATTTACAAAATTCCAAAATGTTACTTAATGAGCTGAAGCACTGGACAGATAAAATGTAGCTGATTACCAATGGTACTGCTTGTGGTTCTTATAGATTTCTAGCAATCACAGGTATATAAGAAAATACTGCGCAGAAATATCTATATATATATATACACACACACATTTTGAAAATATGAGTTGTGCCATAAAGGACGTTCTCCATAGGCTGGACTCTCATATCTGAACAGTACCGGGTGTAATCAGCTGTGTTAAGGTGATGAAACTTCCTGGATGAGTCTACCAGCTGTGCAGGGCACTGAGCAAACTGACAGGGGTGGCTGTGACAGAGGCCCGGGGGTGAAGGTTGGGGCCTCCCTCCCCAGCCACAACAGCAGAGACGAGCTGTCGGAGAAGGACCTGTCATCTTTCCGCTCGGGATGTGGTAAGCGAGATGCCAGGCAAACCACGACAGAGTCTAAAGTCCCTGGTTCACTCTGCCACTCGCCCCCGCTTGGGTTCAAGCACCGTCACGCATGCACATGCAAACTGGCATAGAGACAGAAATACAGACAAGTATGTCTCTCCGTTGAGAAAACTGATCTTCTGCAACTAGGTGTCCATGTCAGTCTCTCCAGCTGCTAATAAGTGGCTGAGGCACAGCTGAAACTCATCCCTACCCCCAGATCAATACAGTACCCTGTGACCTACACAGCCGGCATCTTAAACGCCGGGGCCCCCTCCCGGATCTTCCATCGTCCCCCCACCTTCACCTCCACACTCTCTTAAAGTCAAAGTGCTTCACTGGCATGAAATACATGCAGAGCCAGAGAGTTTACAGCTAATTACAGCTGTAATTACCAACATACATGAAATAACCTGTGTCAATAGAAGGGTTTTATTCCTAAGGCCTGTGCATCGCTGGCAGGTAACGCACCATTACCTATGAAGAATGTAAACCCTTTGTTTTCCCAGACACAAAGAAATAACGAGAACTACAAACAATAACAACAAATTATGATGATGATAATGATTATTATTATTAATTATAATGATCATAATAATAATAATAATAATAATAGCAAGAAAAACAATACATTAAAAAACAAATATAAACAAGTTCTTCTTGCATTTGACGTCGGCTCTCATATTTCCACCAGTATATAGACCTAGGTAAAGCTGATTACATTATGACACCTTCCAGGTGACCGATAGCACGATACGCGCTCGTCACATCACCATGGGTTGGTGCCCAGGGACGCAAGAAGGGCGAAATGAAACATGCTTCTAGGTAAAGCTTCTAAGTAAAGGAAGCAGACTTTTCAGTGCCTCAGGTCAGGCGTGAAACTCGGGGTGGGTCTCCTGTCACGGCTCCCTCAATACGAACCCCTGCCGTAACAAAGGACCTTTCAGCAATACCGGATACCGGGTGCGTCTGGGGGAGTCTGTTTGCCTGCGGGTCTAATATTCACCCAGCAGACAGCTATATATAGCCATAATTTTGCTAACTACCATGCAGACCATTCTCAGCAGTTTACTGACTATACTCATAGAATTCAGATTACTAGGGTTGCCAACTTTGGTCAGATGGCTGGTGTGAGATTTTCAATTTGAGACAAGGCTGCACACACACGCACATAAATTTACATGTATGTCAGAGTTTTATTACTTTGTAAATACTCTGTAGGGTTTGCAAACCACCCCATCACTTCTGATGCAACTATTTTTTGATTTTTAATGGAATAACATAGATTACCTGTAAGATTTCTTGTATATGCATGAGAGTCTGAAAGCATGAGTGTCACACCAGTGGCCTGTACTACAAAGCGGGGTTACTGGCTTATTGGGGTAACTTGTCGGATTTAAGGTGCCACAGTTTAGTTGGACTTCACATTTGTTCACTTACATTTTGCCCAGATTACCTTAAACCCGACAAGTTACCTCAACAAGCCAGTAACCTGCTTCATAGAACAGGCCCCAGATGAGTGAGACTTGGCAACCCAGGATGACGTTATATATTATGTTTTAAGATTTTAGCTCCATAGGACCATACTCTTCCCAAACTTACTGCTCACCTTTCTCATTTATCTTCCTTCCAACCTAACCTTATGCCTAAAGTAATAACAATAACAATATTATTATTAATAATAATAATAAGAAGAAGAAGGAGAAGAAGAATAAACAACAACAACAGCATGTTGTGACAAAGGATGCGAGAATAGGGAAGCTGACGAAGCCAAAGGGGTTTTATTCAGTTTCAAGAAGACAAAAACTAGAAAGGAACAGGATCTCCGGGAATCAAAACAGGAGGACCACAGGAAAACTAGGCACAATTTGTTAAAGGCTACCACATCACTGTCGGGACTGGAGAAACAGGACTGGGAAGTACTTATAGCAAGGATTAATGAGAGAGCAAACAAAAGGCAGCTAGAGTGAGTAACATAAGGGCAGGAGCAAGAGGCAAGGCAAACACATAACACGCGTGGCTTGTTAAGGCCACCTAAAAAGAAAACAGGAAGGGCGGGTAGGTGCGGCATGAGACAGCAACAGCAACAGTAATACTAATAATGAGTACAGACCTGGGCTGGAAATTAAGCTCGGCCATTTATGGAGGACAAAAACAAAAAAACTGCCCAATGACTAGTAAAAATAAGTAAATAAGTAAATAAATAAATAACTTAGATGCTGGGCTACATATTTTACTTCATTGGCTTATTTCAACTGTAGCAAAAATTCTGAAAATTCCTCACCTAATTACATCCCAGATTAAGGTACAAAAAATAACATTGTACGACCACAGAGTTACACACATCAATAAAAAGTACAAGGGGGTTTGTTTTGAGCCCTGTGTGATACAACAGGGACACAAACTCCCTTTCTAGACCTTCCAGAAACGCCTCGGGCCACACTTGGTCTGAGAACACCTGAACTTTTTTGAGACCTGCTCTGTCTTCGTCTGGTTCCCTTAGCTGGGCTGGTTTGCATCTTTGCAAAAATGTTTTCTTTTCCTCCCTTTCCCTGTCTGTCACTCAAAGAACCCGGGCAATTGCAGCTGCCACTTGAAGTGCTATTCTCAGCAGGGGCCTGTAAAAGTAGACTTACTGTATAAATCTCTGGTCGAGCACACAGAGCAGGATGCAGCTGTGCCGCCCTGCTGGACAGGCTCTTCAATTGCGCCTTGGTTTAGTCAGTGCATTACAAACACGGACAGGAAAGGAAGACAGGAATGCATAGCTATAAGGTAAGGAGGGAAATGGGAAAATGAGCAGTGTGGGGGCAGGGCGTGGGTTATACTGGACAAAGGTCAAAGTGCCTCATCCGAGGAAGACCTGCCTGGAATCGGCTGTTTGACGTCCTCAGATGTAAAGGTACTGTAGCGAATGGAAGTGACAGCACCAGCAGTTGGGCATGGGAGACACTCGCAAGGATACAACACACATGCACACGCCATTCGATTGAGAGGAGGAAGGAGAAAACCAGCAGGGACCACATTTGCCTTTATGAGGCAGGAGGCAGGGGGAGATGAATTATTCAGGCAGCAGAGAGGGGGGTGCTCAGTGGATTCATTAGGCCGCTACACTTCCGGCCCCCCCACGCTTGTTAACATAATCCGTTAGTACTGCAATGCCAGCCGTCCGCTCTGGGTGGGGGGTGTGCTGTGATACAGGGACCTGAGCTGCACCCCCACTACTGCCCCTCACAAACTGCAGGGCAGGAAGCAAAACCTCTGCACTGAGATCATTAAAATAATAAACAAACCTCACGCATACAACATATATGTGATATGTCACTCTAAAGTGTAACCTTAACTGAAATGTCTTTGTTTACTGAATGAACCCTTCTAGATTTACAACTAAATCACAACAATCTAGAAATAGGCTGAAGTAGATACGATTCGCACAGTTCAATAGCACGTTACCAGATGACACACTTTCATTCTAACAATCTCTGCCTACTGCTCTGCGATTGAGTCGCACACGTGCCGCAAAGGAAGCTTTGCAAAAGAGGAACCTATCAGCTTTTACCGTTCGCATTTAACTTGCGCATGCAAGATGGAACTTTCAAGCATTCAATTTTAGCCTCTTTCTGGACTGCATTGTGTGCGTTGGATGATTAGTTAGCGAAACCGTGTAAAGCTGTTAATTATAAACACCGAGCGTGCAGCAGCAGCACCTCCTGGCTGCATCTTAGCTACCTTGTCATTCACCTATCTCCCCCACCATTTTAATTAACGGTGGGGTGCCCCCACATGCTGGGATTCCATCACATGCTCCTCTCTACCAGTGACGCATCCACAACTCCACCTGATCTCGTGGATATATCCAAAGCACGTACAAAAATAAAAATGAAAATAAAATCACGCGCACGGCTAGGCGAACTCGAGGTTTAAAAATTGGAATAAGCACCAGCACCGTACACGTAGCCCTGAAGCATCGGAGGCTTTCTGCTGAGTCACGGCCTTGCACAGGGCCCCCCCCCCCCCTTCCCAGCATTTGATTACAGCCCCTTCCACCATTCTGAATGACTTGGGCATTCCGTGTTCTGCCGTGACGTTCCGGCAAAGCTTCCGCGAGTGAGCACGGGGCAGGCGGACGGATCCGGAGGAAGGGAGCGGACTCACAGCTTAGCGTCATGGAGAGGTCCCAGCCGGACAAGCGGGAGCGTAACGACGGCGTGTCCGCTGGGCTGCAGATCCTTCACGGCCCATGTACGTGCGCACAGGCGTGTGCGATCCCGGTCTACTTCCCCTCAGCCTCAGTCATATCCAGAACACACAGTGGAAGCAGGCAAATTTTCTTCCCAGTTGTATTCAGGATGCTGACAGCTGGAAGGAATGGCCAGCTCTAATGGTTGCCACGGCCACAGCCCGACAAATCCTACGAGTTTGTATAGGTTAGGATAACTGCAAATATCTTCCCCCGACCATCCAGGAAAGATACACCTCTCCCCTCCCATTTGTGGAAGACTAATGCACTTTCCGTGTGCGTGATGGAGCCCCACACCCACAATCCTCGAGGGAAGTCCCCAGCCCCCCCCCCCCACTCAGGTTTCCTGACTAGAAGTGGTGACACAGCCGCACGGTCAAGGCTATCGGGAAGGGAGTGTGCTCTCCCTACAAATGCACGTTGGGGGATACTCTCGGCGGGATAAGAAAAACATTCTAGGCAATTCATTCCTTATCGTTCATACTTGGGCAGCTCTGACGTCAGAGTTTTCCCAATAACCCCCCTTTGGAACCCAATGTTCACCCCAAGCCATGATGGCTGGACTTTACACCGCGTCCCATGACCCTGATTAATGTGTGCGTGGGTGGGGGGGTGGAGCAGACATCTACGTCGTGGTGTAACTCAGGCAGGTGAATTCGGTTCCTAGCCTCAGTTAAGGATCCCCAGCCCCCATTCACGCTCAGATACCAGCCAAAAAACAGCATCTCATCCAACCCAGCCTGGCAAACCCACAAATCCGGTGTCGAGTCTTTCAGGAACTACAACCAGACAGGACCAGCCGGCCTTGGTGATCCCAGAATGAACCTTCATCCCACGACAGGATTCCCGCATCACCAAACCAGGCCTCCAAGCCGGGAAGCCGATACCGTTCCGCTGCGTTCCTCCGCTCGGGGGAGAAGCATGCATGCTGAGCGAACGGATGCCGAGGCAACATACTGACGAGTGAAGGAAGGTCGAGTACAAGCACCAGAGATTCATTTGATGCTGGGAGACGGAGAAGAATTCAGAAAATGTCTGACTTACCTTCAGTCACATAATTGTGGTCCCGCAGAAAGCTGTGGTTGATTTTTCGGGTGTCAGCGTCCTCGCCCATTTACAGCAGGGACCGTGAGCATGCTCTTCTGCAAGGGGACTGGTCGGTTCCGTGGTGGGTCTCCAGGCCGGCGCACCATCCATGCTGCTGCAGCCGCCTAGCAGAGGGGCGTGGAGCGCAGCATCGTGGGACGTGGTGGTGGGGGGGTGGGCCGCGAGGAAGAAAAAACCCGTCGCAGAGGCACACGTTACGCTAGCGTGGACGACGTGCCCGTCCAACGCACACGGACACGCACTCGTGAACACGTGCACTCCGAAAGCTCTCAGGGCAGCCCCCCCCCCCCCCAAAAGATCAACCCTGGATTAAGAGGGGTGCTAAGGTGACATTGGAAACAGCAGTGGCGTGAAAAACGGAAAAAAAGGAGATGAAAAGGAGGAATCCAGGAGAGACTGACGAAGGAGAGAGGGTGAGCGATCAGCGGTAGACGATGACGAGCCGATGCCTCCTCTCGCTGCTGTCCTGAAATGAGCCGCCCCACGGCAACGTGTGTCTCTCTCTCTCTTCTGCTGCAGTGACGACGGGTCACAGATGCGGGAGGACGATCCTGCGGGTCTGCCTTCTGCTGCAGTGTGATCGCTGGCGTGTGTGACTGCGAGAGCGACAGAGCGAGAGAGTGAGAGAGGGAGAGAGAGGGAGAGAGGGAGAGGGATAAATGGGAGTGTTTACTCCCTGCTTGCTACTGCTGCAGAATAAACCATGCATGGGAGAGAGCAAAGAGAGAGAGAGAGAGAGAGAGAGAGTGTCTGTGATGCATCAGTAGGGCCCCACCCCTTCTGAGAATCAACCAATCAGAGCCCAGCTCTGATCTGCATCCCCGCAGACCACAGGTGATAAGAGAGCAGCTCACAGGCAGTCATGAGGAGATGGAAAAGAAGGGGTGGCCAAAAGAGGTATGGATTGGGGATGTGGAGGAAAGAGGACAATGATTCATGGGACCTTCTCCATTAACACTGATCTTTTGGTCCAGAACACCCGACATCTAATGAGGTTAAGATGGGTGTGTACAAGCTATAGGCACCATTATAGCCCAAGGCTCAGCATTGAAACGGCTTATCGTTACAATTGTTATGTAACATTTAATTATCCTACATATGTATGAGTCAGACATATATGCATATATAATATTCATGAATATACAAAACATTTTAAAGCTAGTATCGTATGATAAGATAAATAAAACACGATTTCACACACATTGTCAAACAGCAGGGGGCACCAGCACCACAAGGCAGGAGGTTATTTAAAGACCAGATCAAAAGGAAGGTGCCGACTGGTGATATCTCCTTCCTGGCTTGTTGTTGTGTACCATTTTTAACCCACCTCAGGAGGCAAAAGTCTCTTTATCTCCCCCTCAGGCAATCACGCTGGCCAAGAAAAGCAGAACCCTGGGTTTCTGACAATGACAGCGCATAGGACATGACGTTTGAACTTTGATTTAAAGGTACAAGAGGCATGGATCATCTCATTACTTATACTAATAACCACATAAGGTATGCAAATTGTATAAAGGATTCACAATGATCATTTTACGAGGATATTATTTTAAAGAATCCAGTACTGTTTCATGATACCATCTGAACCAGTGTAGATTCTATAACCCTAATTCCCTGATGATGGGCCTGTATTCAAGCAGGAAACCAGTCAGCCAGGTGTGTCTCCTGTTCCTCCATAAACGCTACGGCTGTAAACACCCTGGCTATGTTATATCCCCAACATGCACCTTTTTTGTCCATCCCGCACCTCTGTATTTTAATTGGTCACCACCTTCTCTGTGGAACAAACAATCCATGCTGGAAGAGAATGGGTGCATCTGAAATTGCATACTTGTTTGCTATGTAGTAGTCAAAAAATAGTATGTGATGTGATCGGTCTGTTTGATTCCTCAGTATACTAAATGATGAGAAATTCTCTGCAACTGATGTATGCCTGAAGAACGTCGCTTGCACAACATTTTTTGTCAAGATGGCAGAAGGAGAACAGTCTCTGTAGAAATTTAAATAGAAATTAAGTAAATTAAGTGAATATGTACTTTTATATGTACTTGTATTTTAATATGTACTTTTTCTAATAGTTTTTAACAGTTTTGGACTTTCATTATTGGTAAACATCTGGGTCAGGTAATATGCAAGATGGAGACTGATATGAGTGTATGCACACTGTTTGCATGCATACAAACACCACATACTGTCAAGTAGCAGGCTTCTAAAGAAAATTAGGATGTGCTGTGTAAGTATGCAACTTCAATTGTACCCAATGACTCCCACTCTGCCCATAGAAAAAAATGAAAAAGGATTAGTCTACTTCCTAAGTCTCTGCATATAATCATTTACAGTAAGATCAAAAGCTGCTTTGTGTATGACTACGCAGCACATATTTTATAAATGTAAGGCTTTCGGGAGGGGGGGGGGCACATCTCCATCACCACCCCCCTCCCTTTCGTCGATTCGCAGATGTTACCCCTTCTCTGCAGTGTGGATGTACGCCGATGGTTAGTGGTTGACAGACAGTTTCCTGAAGATCACTGTGTTTCCATCACCGGAAGATCTGCCTGCCATTGTGCCTCTGAAAGAAAAAGAGGGATTGCTGTGTGCAGCCACTGCAGAAGTGTTACAAACACACACACACAAGTTTGCACACACACACACACGCACACGCACACACACACGCTCGCACACACACCCTCGCACACACACACGCGCACACACACACACACACACACACGCACACGCGCACACGCACGCACA
>JABFDZ020000016.1:16869460-16879844 GCA_019775955.2 Pollimyrus isidori
CAATTGTGTATCATCAGCATAACAATGAAAATTAACACTGTAATTTCTAATAATGTTACCGAGTGGTAGCATATATACAGTAGATTGAACAGTAGTGGGCCCAGCACTGATCCCTGTGGGACACCATATCTAAACTTTCTAACCATAACACTATTTAGCAACAGGAAAAACACATGAAAATATTTTGTTTTTGAAATAAATACTGCAAATTTTCTTTGCAATCCCTGGATGGGGAGCAGACTGCATAAGGTTCCAGGACCGGTCCACTGCCACTGGAAGCAACACCACTTAGTGGCAGCGAAGGGAAGGGTAACTGCGTAAGACACATGATATTGTGAATGTGATAACTCAAAAAGTATTCGATGGATCGTATTACCCCTTCATAAAAACATTATCGGATGTAGATCTACACCCGACATCATCTCAAGGCAAATCACACCAAAATTGAAGCAGCACTAGGTGGCAGTAAAGAATGAAAAGTGAGGCTATAGACCAATGGTGGTCAATCTTATCCGCAAAGGGCCGGTGTGTATGCGGGTTTTTGCTGCAACTCCCTAATTATATTATTATTTAGAGGACCGATTGGCTGAAGAGATCTTACACTTGGGTTTGAACAGCTGACCTACAGGTTATCCCAAAAACCTGCATACACACCAGCCCTTTGCAGATAAGATTGGCCACCCCTAGTATAGACGATGCTTGATTTTGTAAACACAGTAACTATTAAAGAATTTGATGTATTTTTTTTTCAAACTTCCCAGGAACATTGTATAGGTGATGATTTTTACGAGAATTCTAACCTAACTGAAGCAGTGTCACTTAGCAGTGGCCCACGAAAGGACAGACACAGATCTGAACCTGATTATATTAGGACAGGTTAGCTTTAAAAGGAGATTTTTTTTTTTTAGAGAAGTGGGGAGAGTGCTTTGGGGGGGCTAAAGGTTGTAGAGGATGGGGGGTGTGGGAGGAGTAAGGATTACATGGGGGAGAGGGGCAACGGGGATATCTGAGGAATACATTGTTGTCGTTCTGACAGCATCTAGTTTCCTGTGGTACATTGTCTCTTTTTATATCCAACCTTGTAATACAGTGTAACATTAACTATTACATCAATCTACATTAATGTTCTCATTAAATATTTGCAATTTTTCTATGTGAAATGAATCAAGTTGAACATATCTAGTCTGTTCCAGCCCCATTGTGAAATAGTGAGTTCATATCGTTATCATTTCAGGTTTGATGGGATAACATCTATGTTCGGTAAGGAATGTGAGTATACAGTTGCAATAAATAGTATGTGAACCCTTTGGGATTATGTGGAGTTTTGCATGAATTGGTCATAAAATGTGCTCTGATCTTCATCTAAGTCACAACAATAGAAAAACACAGTCTGCTTAAACAATAGCATTATGTGTTTTCATGTTTTTATTGAACATAACATGTAAACATTCACAGTGCAGGTTGGAAAAAGTATGGGAACCCCTAGCCTAATGCCTTCTCCAAGAGCTAATTGGAGCCAGGGGTTTTTCAGCCTTGAGTCCAATTAGTAACTGATATTGGATGTGTTGCTGAAAGCTGTCCTGTCCAGCCTAGTAGGTCTCCTATAGTAGGAACTGATGTCTCCAGTTATTGTTATTAAGAATGGTTTTAATTAACTGCTACTGCTTCACATGACAAAACACAGCAGCACTGTAAGGAAGCGTAAGCATGTGAGTTGTAACCAGTTCCATCCTTCCATTTTCCATAACTTTAGGATGGAAAGTCAGGGGTTGGCTTGGATAGTGCTCACTGCAGCAAAGCACACACACAAGCAGCACTGTGGGCAATGTGGAGATCCCAGTTTATTATAGGGTATATCTTTGGGGTATACAAGAAAGCAGAGTGTACCCAGAATATCCATACACGGGCACGAAGAGAACATGTGAAATCCACACACACAGGGCCAGTTTCGCAAGGGTCAGTGCTCAAATCGTTCTTAATATTCCTGCTTTCTATTTCCGCTTGCAGTTTACGGTCAAACGTGAAACTGCGCGTAAATTCATTTCACGCAGTACCAGGACTTACCGCTAGATGACATCCATTGCCGCAATCAAATGCAATGCTGAGGAACTTATATGTGCTGGTCACCCTGTGGGTATTAAACTGTGGACAAGTCATACAGTCTGAATTTTTTTTAAAAGCAATGTACAAAGACCTCATCACGTGAATAAAAACATACATCTATTTTAATTATTGCAAAATCCTGTTGGATTGCCGATTTAACACATTTGAAATGGTCCTTGGTTGCTAGGGCAACAACTGTCATTTACTTTTGTTACAGTTTACTGGCCACCTGCTCCTTGCGCTTTCTGACTACCTGGGGTTCAGTAAAGATAAAGCTGTGAATAGCATTTGCTCTCATTCTTGGCTTTGGTCTGTGTGCTCTGCAGAATGGAGCATGGACAACTCATTCTTGGAATCATACTCCAGGTTTGATCCATAATAATGCTATTAATGTTGAACCAGTATTGATTCTTCCTCCCAGTCCAGCAGTCTAAGATCGTTCACTCCTAAGGATTAACTCTTAATACTCTAGGGTCTACTAATGGTATCCAAGCTACAGGTAATTGTAGCTTTTAAGGTACATTTTCGTACCATTAGGGGCTTATTAATGCTGTTTGTAACAAAACTGTAGTCGGGCTGTATGCTTTTTTTCTGGCAGTGTGGTATGACCAAGATGTGATCCTCTATCAGGTCCCGAAAGGCGTGATCCTCTATCAGGTCCGGAAAGGCGTGATTCTCTATCAGGTCCCAAAAGGCGTGATTCTCTATCAGGTCCCGAAAGGCGTGATCCTCTATCAGGTCCTAAGTCCCATGCTGGCCATTCAGTTGCAGTGTTAGCTGCAGTAGCCGCTATTTATTGTCCCTTTATCAACCTTGTCGGTGAGGAATCCAGTGAAAGCGAACCTGAGCATGTATCTGTAAATGCTGCATGTTTGTTTTTTAGCAGACTTCAGCTAAAAAGATGAGCAGTAAAGGGTCTTAAAGGTGAAGTCCTAAATCTATAGACAGTTTGTGTAACTTAGTGCACGGTAAATTCCAGCAAATGGCAGGACAGATAAGACAGGCATGCTGGTAAGAAGGCAGGGGACAGGCAGGCAATAAGACAGGCAGGCCAGTGGGCATGCAGGGGGCAAGTAGGCAATAAGACAGGCAGGCCAGTGGGCAGGCAGGGGGCACTTAGGCAATAAGACAGGCAGGCCAGTGGGCATGCAGGGGGCGGTTAGGCAGTAAGACAGACAGGTCGGTGGGCAGGCAGGGGGCAGGTAGGCAGTAAGACAGACAGGTCGGTGGGCAGGCGGAGGGCAGGTAGGCAGTAAGACAAACAGGCTGGTGGGCAGGCAGGGGGCAGGTAGGCAATAAGACAGGCAGGCCAGTGGGCATTCAGGGGACAGGCAGGCAATAAGACAGGCAGCCCAGTGGGCATGCAGGGGGCAGGTAGGCAATAAGACAGGCAGGCCAGTGGGCATGCAGGGGGCAGTTAGGCAGTAAGACAGGCAGGCCAGTGGGCAGGCAGGGGACAGGCAGGCAATAAGACAGGCAGGCCAGTGGACATGCAGGGGACAGGTAGGCAATAAGACAGGCAGGCCAGTGGGCAGGCAGGGGGGCAATTAGGCAATAAGACAGGGAGGCTTGTGGGCAGGCAGGGGCCAGTTAGGCAGTAAGACAGGCAGGCCAGTGGGCAGGCAGGGGGCAGGTATGTAGTAAGACAGACAGGTCGGTGGGCAGGCAGGGGGCTTCCTTGTATAGAGACCTCCCTGTGACTCACGGAAGAAAGAGTAAAAGGAGAAGAAAGCAGGAGCAGATGCAGAAGAGAAGAGCAGCACTGCTAGTCAGCAGGCTGAGTGTAATTAAAAAGTGCAGGCAAATTATAGTATATTATTATTGTCAAATGAAACACTCAGAAATCTTCTCAGTAAAAACGTTTTTTACCCTCATGTTTTATAGTGGCCAGATAGTTTGCTAATGTTAAACTAAAAAAACTATCAAACTATAAAAATGAACCTATTATGGTTCTTTAAAGTACTGTTTAAAGGTGTGGAGAGTACTATTTTTTTAAGCATGAATTGCAACAAAAACATCACCATATCAAATCTATGATATGACTTTACAGAAAATGACTTATAAAATAAAGTTGCATCATTATGGAGTGCAGAACTTGATAAGCATAAATGACTCTGAGAATGAGCATGAAGGAAACAAGTGGTTGACTTATCATCCGGACCATGTCAGAGATATTAACAGCTTCTCGGTGCTGCACTGTATGACATACCACAGTCATGTGACAATTGTAATAGAGTTTCCTGTTTCTTTTTCAATGGCTGTTGTTTTACAGCAATACTTTCCATGTCTTTCAAAGAATGCTTCATATTGTCCAGAGAATTTTCTAACAGCTGTACCTTATTGTATACTGTACCTATAAACACAGCCTGGCCAAAAAAACGTCATCGCTTGAATTTAAATCCGCAGGTATTTAAAAGCCAGTGATAGGATCTTTATTAAAGCTTAGCGACGTTATGCAGCAATAAGGTGAAGTCAGCTGAGTACCTGAATCTACTGAATGGCCATGTGATCCCATCAGTGGATATTTTCATACTTAAAGGCATGGAGACACTCCAGGATGATAATGCCAAGATTCATAGGGCTCCAGCTGTCAAAGAGTGGTTTAGGGAATAAGGAATCATTTTCATACGTGAATTGGGCAGCACTGTGTTGACCCTTACCCCACTGAAAGTCTTTGAGATGTGCTGAAGAAGACTTTTCGGTGTGGCTCGACTCACCTATCACCAGTACAAGATCTTGATAGAAATTAATCTGGGTGAAAAAAAGATGCTGAGATGCTGCATAAGCACATGGAAACGATGCATTAACGGATGTGCACCACAATCAAAGGTAAAGGCACTCCAACAAAATATTACACTGTGTGACCTTTTTTTTTTTTGGCCACACATTATACATTATTAATTATACATTTCCATGGCAGTGGTACCCAAGGAAAGCGGCTGTCACATCCTTGCACCCCTGCCAGCCATCCCATACCCTCAGTCACTCACACCTGTCCCTGACCATCTCTTCAGCTGTCATTGAGGTTTCTCTGCACCTCCCAGTGTTTTAATATATGACAGCATCAAAAATATTTTTTTTAATGCGCGAGCCTTGTAAACAAAGTGCGCTAGCTATTACGGACGTCTGGTGTATCTTAATATTAGACAAACCCAACCATAAGTATGAACCCAAACTGATCAGTGGAACCCACTTGAATAAGGTGTGACTGTAGGGGGGGGCAGCAGCCTGCCTGGTATGAGCAGCACAGCTTGGCTGTGGCAGAACAGTGTTTTCAGTCAGAGACTCCTTCAGCTCCTGCCCACAGCAATAACCATCTACAACCACTCCTCTCTGGCAATACACAGTGTACATTGACATTCATTTTGCACACTTAAAAGGATATTATTATTTTAAAAAGTCATTTTTAATCTTGGATAGTAATTTTGATTAATTTCTACGCACAAATTTTGTAATTCTCTGTTATATCTTCCTTTATGTCTACCTCGTGTCTGTGTGCTTTTGTCATTTATGTGAATTGCTACTGCAGCACAGAAATGTCCCCTTGGGGATAAATAAAGTACTGTGTATCTGATAGGGGGAAGGGGGGGTGCCGCTGTCCCTTTGACGTACGGCGCTTTTCCACTGGCACCAGGAACCGAGCCGTGCCCAGGCTGACATGGCCGTGCTCACCAGCAGGACTGAATACGTGACCTAAGAGGCCTGGTTGCTTCATGGAAAAAGAAGTATATTCTATATATTATTAATTATTAGTAGTACCACACATCATGATGCATTCCCAGTATAACTTCGTAGCTTGAAATTCTTCAACCTCTAAAGTGCTTTAAAAAATACTGTAGAACAGCCGAATAGAATAGATTCATGACGCAAATTTACATAAGTGGACATGCAAAACGTAGCAAAGCGATTCTCACAGACATGCTAGTGGATACTCGCATTTACTGCACCAGGACGCACACCTTGCAAGCAGGAAATGGGAAATAGGTGAAGGTTTGAGGCCACACACACATCGCTCTCCAAACCCGACGGTGCCACCACCAACCCTTCGGCCGTCGGAAAAGTAAAGCCAGCTGGAACCGCGCAGTAGCCAGTCTCTCTGCAGTGCAACTGGGCTCTTGCATGCCAGTGAAATAACGCCAGTGGACTCCCCTGGAAGATGGCTGGGCTGCCAGTGGTGTGGTCTTCAGCACTGCTACCCCTCCCCAATTCCCCCCCCCCCCCCCGGACGCTGGGGCTCCTCCCCAGGAATGTCCACCTGCATCCTGCCTTGATGTAGAGCAGGCCTGCCGTGCATAAATCCCAAGCTCAGGCCCTCCTACCTGGGCCCTCTGTTGCCCCTCCCTAGCAGACCTGTTTCCTCCCGTTTTCCCGGCATATTTTTTGTTAACAAAGCATTTCGTACACGAGTTTCCCCCTCCATTCTGCCTTTGACCTGTAACTACATGTACAAAATGAGAATGAATGAGAATATACAGCTCAAAGAAGGACCATCGAGGCCACAGACAAAATACATTTGGATTGTATATGAGAGGGAAACTGGACGTGAAGGTTTAAGTGCCTTTGAGTGGAACTATAGTGCTGAGCAGTGCATATCTGCAGTGAAGCACCACCCAAGCGGCATCCAGTCAGTGAATGAAAGTGACTCGTTAATGAATGAGCTGCTGAGGGAGGAAGCTGCCGTGAATCAGGCAGGCAAACAGAAGGCCTGCCGTCAGCAAACAATCCAACAGCGACGGCGACCGGCCCATAAAATAATGCGTACCTTGCGCCGTTTTGACACAAATTGGGAACGGAAGCTGATGATCTTAAAGCGTTTTCACTTTTCAAAACAAGATTCTATGGCTGAAGTGCGCCAAGGTGTGAAAATCCTGCTTGGTGTTGTTAAACACTGACGAGGGGCTTTGGGAAGGAACAAAACGGCACGCATTTGTGTGCCTGCCCTACCGTGTGTCAGTATCGCAGGTTGCTGTCAGTGGTTTCATGGTCCGGACGTGTTTTTATGCTAAAACAGAGGGTCCCATCTTAAAGACATCAGTGCCAGTCAGGCAACAAGTTGGTTGATTCAGGACAAAGATACCTGCCAAGATAAAACTATCACAATGGTGAAGCCCTGCAGGCAGTATAAGCTTAACTGGTTAATGGTCTTGACAGGAACTCTCACCATCGCCATAAACAGATGTACTAAGCTGAATCAATACAGATTTACAGTACATTAGATTCTTTACATTCACAGACATGAAAGTGCATACAGATAAAACAAAGTATAACAATCACCGAAACTCGTGCAGCAGACACATTTACATTTTGTTGTTCCTAAAATGTCTTTAAAGGTTACGATGCCATCAGTAAAATACTGATGTTTAAGACCAAGTCAGGGGCATTTGGGATTTCAAAAGCAATGTATCTTGGCCTGTACTTCAGGAAAGTTCTTAAATGGTGGGAATGGAGGCCCATTTGACTATAAACCAGGGTTCTTCAAATCTGGACCTCGATTCCAAATCCAGGCCTTGTTTTCAGTTCTCCAAGATAGTTAGTTTGATAATTGCTGATTCTGATTGGTCAGAGGCTTCACACCTGACTGACAGGTAAAGGAAGGCTGGAAAACCAGCAGGGCTCAGACCTCGAGGACCGTGATTTGAATGACCCTGCTATAAACGTTTCGGAGCCATATGTGTGGGTGACATGATAATGCAGCTGCCAGCACTGTTGCCTCACAACTCTGGGACCAGGGTTCGAGTCTCTGCCGTGGCGCATGTGGATCTTGCATCTTCTTCCTTAGTTGTTGTGGGCTTTCCTCTGGGTTCTCTGCTCGCGATGGGTTGGCACCCCATCCTGCATTGTTCCTTGCTTGGTGTCCATAGGCACTGGATCTCCTGCAACCCTGAACTGGACAAACTATTGCGGGAAATGGATGGCTGGCCGAAGACAGAAAATACTGCAGTCTTCTAGACAATCAACTGTAGAAATGGGGTGGTGTCCTTGTTAGGGCTTAAGGTTAGAGGAAGTCTGAGAGACAAGGAGGTGCTGTTCTTCTGAAAGCCACCATCAAGATCTTAAAGTGCTTACAGACTCCATCCAATCACAAGCTGATCGCGGCAACAGTATCTGTGCAAGTTGTGCAATAGTAATAAAAGATAGGTGACTAAGTACATGAGATAGATGTCTAAATAAAAAAAAAATCTCTTCTCATGCTCCTACTAGATAAACATTTCTACACTTCATGCTTTTTGTCCATTCATGCTACGCAAATTGCATATATAACTATTGGATTGTGTCAGATACCCACCTGTTAGCTATCCAGACCTGGAAGGAGTTTTTCTATGTCATTTCTCTGACAAAATTTGGCATAAATTAATGCAGGCTTGTAAATACAGGATGAGTAGACCATGAACTCTGCTTTATGTTCTTGAACTTCGTAGGATATTTTTTGTTGACTCATTGACTCGATAAACATGTTTGACTTCATAACACTGGGTTGCATTTCTTCAGATGTAATAGTCACAAAGACCAATGTTAGAATTCAAACATCCACCCATCCATTTTCCAAACCACTTATCCTACTGGGTCGCGGGGGGTCCGGAGCCTATCAGCGGGCACGAGGCAGGGAACAACCCTGGACGGGGGACCAGCCCATCGCAGGGCACACTCACACACCAGTCACACACACATACACATCTACGGGCAATTTGGCAACTCCAATCAGCCTCAGCATGTCTTTGGACTGTGGGGGGAAACCAGAGTACCCAGAGGAACCCCCACGACGACACGAGGAGAACATGCAAACTCCACACACATGAAACCAGAACCCAGGTCCCAGAGGTGTGAGGCAACAGTGCTAACCACTGCACCACCATGCCATCCCCAAATTCAAACATTAACATATTATTTGCAGAAAGTCTCCAAATGTTTGGGTAAAAAAATATGTGAAACAGATGAGTTTGTTCAGAAATTAAAGTGTTGTGTGTTTATCCCTTAAATACTTGTCATTTCTTACCATATTGCCCTTTGATTTTTGCTGAACCAGTTTTATCTAGTAGTACTGGAGTCTCTCTCATGCCAGGGGCTTCAGGACTTGCAGAAGGACCCTGCAAATTATGAGATACATTTAAAAGAAACATGATATCTTTGTAAAACTAACTAACATTGGTATTTACTTTTATAACGGAACTATATCTACAGTGATTGGCTGTTTTCTACATGTAAGCTGTTTTTTTTGTTGATTGTACAGTGGTAAAACATTCATAGCAATTAAAATTTTTATGTATTTTCCCCTGTCGTGTCCAGCAGTTTAGCAAGCAGGATGTTAGTCTGGGTGCTTTATTGTGCCAATACTTTTATTTTGCCTAGTGGAGCTTCGGATTAAGCTCCTCTTGTTACTTGAGGTTTACTCTTTATTGACCATTTTGGATTAATGTGCCACAAAGCCGGAGCTGACAGGAAACGTTAACTGAAGTCGAGGAGATAGAGAGAGGGGGAGAGAGGAGACAGAAGTGGAAAAATAGACAAATATATAAAAATACATAAATAAATAAAATGGGGGGTCAGACGGAGAGAGACAGGGAATGAAAAATAACACATGACATCCAGAAAAAACAGGAAAAAGTAAGAAATGGACAGCTTCTGCGTCTTACTGTTGGACATTGTATCATCACACCAGATGTATCATCTGAAATATAGGATCCAGTTGCACACACAAAAATTATACATATAAATAAACCAATGGTACCATTGTTACAGGGAGTATGCTTGTGCCAGCATCTGCTTCTGGAAATAAATATGTTAATGCCAAGGAGAAAAATACATAAGCAGACCAACAGGAACACAGTCTGGATATCGCCACACCAGTATGTGCATCTGAGAAGAGAGGTTTGAGGTCACATACACACACACACACACACACACACACGCACACACACACACACACACACACACACACACACGAGAAAGGGAGAGAGGGATGAAATAGGGCAAGGAAGCCCTAGGCTCTCTTGTGTGTGCGTGCATGTCCATGCGTATGCGTGTGGATGTGAAAGTGTGTGTGTGCGCATATGTACATGGGTGTGTTTGTGTGTATGTCTGTGTGCTGTGAGTGTATGTATGAGTGTGCAGGTTAACATGGAGTGGTTCCCAATGAGTGTGCAAGGCCACAACACCGCCAACCCAAGGCCACCCCGACAGCCAGGAGAGGATGTAGCCGCCGCCCCAGAGCCCACCTGCCGCCCCCGCCACACCCAAGACCCCCACCCCCCCATCCCTCCCCCATCCACCTTGATCATTGATG
>JABFDZ020000016.1:16897613-16912723 GCA_019775955.2 Pollimyrus isidori
GCCATCAGCCAATTCTGCCAAGTATCTGGTGGCTCCACACTGCCTAGGCAAGGCCCACACTGCAGCTCCGCAACCCCGGCGAGTGACCCCCGCGAGCGACCTCCGTGCCGCTTTTGGGTCAGAGCCAACGCTAAGAGCAGAGGTGCTCTAGGTCCTCCACGTCGCGACTAGACACCAATCCTATAGTGCGAATGAGGAAATAGGTGAATTGTTTCAGACGATGTTTCCAGACTCTGACATCGCTAAATCATTTAGGAAAGATAAAACATCTTACAGTGTGCGTTTTGGACTAGCGGATTTTATCAAGAGAGACCTATTTTTGTATATGTTTTTGATGCTGGGATATAGGTCTTAAATTTAATTCATATTGGTCTTAAAAAGGTCTTAAATTTGACATTATGAAACCTGCAGAAACCCTGCTTTTTGCCTCCAGGACTACCAAGCCATTGTGGATGCAGAGTGGAACATCCTGTACGACAAGCTGGAGAAAATCTACAAGTCTGGGGCCAAGGTGGTGTTGTCAAAGCTGCCCATCGGCGACGTGGCCACGCAGTATTTTGCCGACAGGGACCTCTTCTGTGCTGGAAGAGTGCCGGAGGAGGACCTCAAGAGAACCATGATGGTAAGAACATAGAGGAAACGGATGTCAAGTGACACAAATCTTCCCGTTTATACGCATGCAGGTAGGTCTAGGTCAGTATTTGCACTGAATCATGTCACTTTTATGGTGATCGTGCACCGTGTCTAATCACACTCTGCCTGATAACTTATTTGTTGTATTTGTGAGGTTTGTTGTTCTGATATCTGGATACAGACTGCAAACAAAATGCTGGGAATGTGCTAAAGGGAGGCTGACTGACAAAGGCGGTGGCTTACTGTCCCCGGCCGCCCAGAGGAACTAAATGGGGGGCGAGGGGTGGGATCTGGGGGCGTCTGGGAGCAGGCACACAGGCTCCGCCCCTATTCTGGATGGTCACATGGTCACTAACCTTTGCTCGATCAACAGCATGGTGGATGAGCTGCCTGGTGTATGCACAATATGGCGGTTTAGTTTTGGGAAGCATCACTGCTGTGATTGGCGCTTGTTGAATGGACAGAAAGGTCCACTTGGGCAGAGGGTAAGGGGCAGGGATCTGCATTTACATCAGTGACCCAACACTCAGTACACTGTTAGTCCTTCTTCCCAAGCTTGTCAGCCAGGGCCCTATTCTGCAGTACCTCCTTGGTAGAATTCGGGGTCCCCTCAGTGGATTTATCACAATCAGCCGCATTGGAATTTTTTCCCGTTTGTAAATTTTGATCGACCTACTCTTTAAATCATCTTGCAACCTCTGCTTTGGGAGCCACTGCCCCGGCTGCATTTCATTGGAAGTGCTGCCTGCCGCTGGCCTTTTTCTGTGGAATAACTACTTGTGTCGCGTTATTTTTTTGGTTATGTGATATGGCTTTTACATGCCGTGCAAATGTATCTCTTTGAATCTCTGCAAATTGCACCGTCTACTTAAATGTATGCAATGTGTCCTCCAGGCCTGCGGAGGCTCCATCCAGACCAGTGTCGGATCCATGAGTGACGACGTACTGGGGCAGTGTGGTCTCTTTGAGGAGGTGCAGATTGGAGGGGAGAGGTAATTTCTTTCTGTACCTTTGGACTGCAAAGAAAGGCTTCATCTTGTTCTGTTTAGCTATAAAGACTAACCTGACGACATCTGCATACTGATCGGGTGTCATAGACTGATTAGGCATTAAAGGCTGATCCTTTCGGGTCCAGATGTTACATTTGCTGCAGCTAATGACTGGACAGCGACGGCGATCGTCTTGCATGTGGTCATTGATAATTAATCGTCCCACCCCCACGGGCAGGTACAACTTCTTCAAGGGCTGCCCTAAGGCCAAGACGTGCACCATCATCCTGCGAGGAGGCGCCGAGCAGTTCATGGAGGAGACGGACCGCTCTCTGCATGACGCCATCATGATCGTGCGCCGGGCGATAAAGGTCAGTGGGTGGCTTCTTCCTGTATGACTCTAGGGGCGTCTTATGCATTCGTGACATGACTGCCGATAATTAAGGTGATAGACCCTTTGTATAAATCAGCGCTCCTCAAATCCGGCCTTTTGTTCCAAATCCAGGCCTTGTTTTCCTGTCCTCCCTAGTAGTTAGTTTATTGATTAATGGCTCTCATTGGCCGCAAAGGTTACGCTGGGCTCACAGGTAAAGGAGGGCTGGAAGATCAGCAGGGCTCAGACCTTGAGGACTGCCATTTGAATGGCCCCTGGTATAAATATAGCTATTAAACAAGTTATATAAACTGTTTGAAAATAAGGACTCAAGGATCAAGTCCATCTTGGGTGCCAGTGCAGTTTGCAGTTCGTCTAGTTGTGTTTTCGTGGGTGTGTGACAGCCTCCTCTGCTGCTAGAATGACTCCATAGTGGCGGGAGGCGGGGCCATCGAGATGGAGCTGTCTCGCTACCTGAGGGACTACTCCCGCACCATCCCGGGCAAGCAGCAGCTGCTGATCAGCTCCTACGCCAAGGCCCTGGAGGTCATCCCCCGCCAGCTATGTGACAACGCCGGTTTTGACGCGACCAACATCCTCAACAAGCTGAGGGCCAAGCATGCCCAGGTCTGCCCTCCCACACACGCCGCAACACAGAACAACATCCTTCACATGCCGTAGGCAAATAAATGTGCAGCACAAACCCGGCCCCTGTCATACTCACATTGAGCTTGCAGTCATTTAAAATGGTCGCCTATGAGACCCGTCTACAATGACTAGTGTTGTTCGACCTAGATGAGTGTTGGAATGCAGTCGTGCATTTTAAATCCCCTTATCTGGTGCTTAGGTGATACAGTTTGATGCTATCGGCGGGGCAGGTTCCGTTTGCCACGCCGACTGCTTCATGCGTAACTTCCGCCCCCTACAGGGTGGCATGTGGTACGGCGTGGATGTGAACAACGAGGACATCGCCGACAACTTCCAGGCGTGCGTGTGGGAGCCGGCAGCGGTGCGCATCAATGCCTTAACCGCCGCCTCCGAGGCCACCTGTCTCATCCTGTCTGTGGACCAGACCATCAAGAACCCCCGCTCCACCATGGACGGCCCACCTGCAGGGCGGGGGCGAGGCCGCGGCAGACCACACGCCCACTGACCACAGCCACATTCCAGGAACCAACAGGCGCACACCCAGCACTGAGTAGAGGTCTAACTAGCCAACAATAAACTAGCTGTTTATTCTTTCCTAGTTACAGTGCTGGGCGTTAAACAGCTGTGCAGCGTGGGTTGAGGCGTTATGGTAATTAGTCCTGAAGTAAGCTATGAGTCATACTGCCCTCTTTACTGAAATAGCACTGATTTCCAGGAGGCAGGACAGCTTGCCAAGCCGTGCCCATTACCATGTACGTGGAACTATTTATTGGGCTATTAAACATATTTGTTAAACATGTCTGGTGTCTGTTCAGTGGGATTTGAATTTGGTTTGGGCCTGGGTCTCAGACAGAGACTCTTCCGAAGTGAAGCTTAATCTTTATACCGTTGGACGCTTGAATACTTCATGTCTCGTTTTTATGTAGTTCAATACCATCGAAATGTAATACCTCCGCCCACTCAGTCAGAGAAAAAGAAAATTATTCATCTTAACTGGTCCTGAACTTGGCCCAGATATGCACCAGTAGCTGCTCCAAACACATTTTTTTTAAAAAATCAGTTTGAGTTTTTATACTGCAGTAGGTTTCACAGCTCCTGGGTTTTCACATTGTTTTGATTATTGGTGGCCATACAGGTCATTGATGTCCTTGCTGTGGCACTTGCTGCACTCATTTCTAAGAACATTCTGGTGCTTTTGGTAACCGTAGTAACACCCAGACTTTAGGAAGCCAGACACAAACTCCAGTCCAGGTCCAAAATCCTGTATGGCTTGCATGTACAGAACCTTTCATTTGAACGCTGGCCTTGACAATTGCTGCTCAAATACCCCAATGCCAAATAGTTGATGTACAGATGGGAGGAAGAACCTCAGGGTTGCAGCTTTTATATGGTTTTGAAAGCAGGAAACATGCATACAAGAAGTGGGATTAGGGTTACATGCTTGTACAATACAGTCTACAATTTAACGAGTATGTAATCAGATTAGGTAGGTTGTGGGATGATGTGGTCTTGAAGGAAAGAATGAAGACTAAATGGCAGGGTAACATAAATGTGGACAGGCTTTCGGGTTGCTCAGGGAATTCCACATTCCAGTCATAGATGCATCCATGTAAACGTGAAGTGACACATGACCAAGGTGCGTTTCAGTTCACTCTTGCAGCTGGGGTTTCAGATTTAGTACTTAAAAAAATACATAAAACCATAAATAATGTTGCAGTATACTGTTCATAAATATTTTAGATTATGTGTTTCACATGCATGGTAATACAAAATATATGTGTTTTATGGGCTGTCTGGACTGTACAGTGATAGACAAACAGTGTAACAAAGTCCTGTAGAAATGGCTTGATTATAAAGTCTTCCTGCCAGTAGGTGGTGCTGCTGTATGTACTCAAGAGATTCAAAGACCTCACCTCAGTCTACTTAAGAAATGGTTGAAGTCAGATAAAGGTAGTACTGAGTATGCTGTCTATCGTTTGGTAGTGAAAAAATGAGGCATCCAGCGACTGGGAGTGACCAAAGTCATTTATGGTATGAAAGAATGACTTCTGCAGATATTCCAGGGAATATCAAAGGGCTTCCATATTGTCGCTGAGTGGATGTAGAAGCTGAAGGAGCAGGGGCTGTCCAGGAGATGGAGCTAAGAGATAGAAAGGGGGGGTGCCCTCATAATCTGAGCTGAGTAGGAGTAGGAGTCCGAGTCTTCACCTTGCCCCTTTTGCTTGTCAGGCAGTCAGTTGGACAGGAAGTCTATATTGGCGCGGACAGAGCAGTTGGTGGCCACGTCTACGGCGGTGACCTTCACCTCAGTGTCGCCGAACTGCATTGTGGCCCTGATTTCCCGGCGCTCGGGTCCGCTGGCCTCGGGCAGATCCAGAGTGATGGCCCCGCATTTGCGCACGCCCGGGTCGGTGATGTAGACCACGTCGTCGGTGGCACTGCAGTAGATGTTGATGATGATCTTGCGCTGACCTGAGCGGGCGGGCGTGTAGCTGCGCCGCACCACCTCGCCCAGCGCCACCGACTGGTCCACGCACACGAAGCGATCCAACACGTCCGTGCACCACTCTCGCCCGTCCTTCACCAGAAGCTTGTCCCGTGGGTGGCGGCCTGGCACGAAGCGGTTCAGCACGCCCACGCCGTAGGCGAGCGGACAGCGCCGCACCCGCACCACCGTGGGGTCCAGGCCGAAGAGCACGGCCCCTTTCAGGATCGTCAGGCCTACATCCTGCGGGATTATGATGCGACAGCTCCGGCCCAGAATCCCCTGCACCGCCTGCTGCAGCATGGGAGACTCCGCAAAGCCGCCCACCAGGAACAGGAAGCGGACGCCGTGCACCTCCGGCTTCTTCATCATGTCCTCTGTGTGAGGAAGGGGCGTTACTGACCGCTACCGCCTGATCGGCGTCGAGGGGGTAAACTTTCAGCTGACGCAGGATTTGAAAAACGACCATCTCGATCGAAATCACTTAAGCGCTGCGTAATTGCGTTATCATGTCACTGATATCAATGTGAAACCAGTCAGAGCACGAGAAGAGCTGAACTCTAACCCGAGCACAGGAGCCTTTCAGTTGGAAAACAAAAGTTTGAAAAACCTGAAGTAGCTCCCAGATTACGTGGTAACTCTAGCTATATCCAGATATTAGGAAGCTAGACACCAACTCCAATACAGGTCCAAAAATTATACCAGGAAACAGCAATGTCTCTGACGCCGGACATAATAAAACAGTATCTCGGTATTACGTAAAGAAAAGAAAAACTGATTTACAGTCCTCTGGAAGAAAAGGGAAAGAAGACAGTGAGCGGCGGGTTATTGAAGGTGAAGGAAGGCGGAAACGCCGAGGGCCGGAGTTAGAAACAAGACGCAGGCGAGCCTGACCTATGTGCCTGACGATATTGTTGATGGTGGGCTGGAACAGTTCGTTCATGGCCTCAGGAGTGAGCCTCAGCATGCCCTGGGAGGACCACTTCACGATGTTCATGCTGGAAGAGAAGGCCGAGTTAGACCGTTTCAGTACGGTCACTAAAAGGAACACAAACACAATACAGACGCTCAGTAGGTTTGCTAAAAATAGGAGCAAAAATGAGTTGCTTTAAGAGGCGACAACTGAGGCAATTCAAAACCTTTGTACCGCAAACAGCCTTCTACGGCGCTACTGTGGGATCCGCGCTTTCAGCTCCGAGGCCCGCAGAGCCCTGCAGGGGCTCCGAGAAAATCACCAGCACAAAACGGTCTGCCCTGCAGGACGCCTACATGGATCGATGCAGATCCAGGGCATTAAGCATTATCAGAGATACTCACCACCCCTGCCATACTCTGTCCCAGTGGCTAAGCTCAGGCAGGTGCCCCTGGAGCCTTACAGCCTGGACTGAGAGGGTGAGGAGAAGCTTCTACCCCCAGGCCATTATGGTCACTAACAGCACCAATGAACAACTAAAAGAAGCTATAATGGCAACCTGCAGTATTTTCTCATATTTTCATGTGACTTTTACCTTTGCTTTTACATTTCTGAATTTTGAATACTTATTTTGTTAACTTGTTATTTCATTTGGATATCCTTCTACCTGCTGCAGTCTGGAGTACTAGCAATTTCATCTCACTGTGGGTGTAGCAGGACATTCATAAATGTGACTAATAAAAATTCCGATTCTTGAGTATTAAAGCGCACACACTACTTTTCAGTGCTCATACTGAACAGAGATGGGAGGAAGCAGTGAAGTACTACACACACACAGACCTGCTTCCCCTGAATGTGGTTCACTGTGGATAATATAGGAAGGGGCAGGAAATGTCAACTGGATTGGTCATCAGGGACCAAGTACATTTATTGGGGTGGCATTAAGCAAAAAGGAAATTATCGATTGAAATGTTTGGTAAAATCATTAAAACTGCGTTTGCAATACAAGTGCAGCACCTGATCTAGAAATAAATACTGCTAACAGTATTTTAAATTCACTTCACATTCTTAAAGCCACGTAAACATTAACTGAAGTTGCTTTTTTGTGGGGTGGCAGCAAGGAGGGCTATGTGCTTACTATTTACTTAGATCCGGCTCCTGGGAGTTTTACTTATACAAAAATGTTTTAATGGCAGAAGGAAAATTATTGGTTCAGAGAGATAACCAATCAGATTGTAGTGGAGGAGGGTCTGAGCAAATAGAGAAGGGGAGACCATGAAATCTGATTAGTTGGTCTGACATCTGACCAAGATCTGGTTATCTCTCTGAACCAGTCATGTTTCATTCTGGTCTCACAACAGTTTTGTGTAAGTAGAACTCCCAGGAGCTGGTGCTCCTCACCAGCGATAAATAAAGCATAGTCTGTGTAGGCCAGGGCTGCCCAACCCAGCTGCAGGAAATCTACGCTGCGGAGCTCAGCTGCAGCCCTGAGTAGCATACCAGACACAGGTTATCAGGCCACTCAGTACCGTAGCTGGCTTTCATAATGAGATGTTACTGATTATCTGATCTGTCTCAGGTGTGTTACATTTGGGCTGCACCAAACTCTGCAGGGTGGTAGATCTGCAGAGCAGGTTTGGGAAGCTCTGATGTAGGCATGCACATATTTCATACTTATCCTGAGAGAGGGAACAAAGACATACACATCTGATGGGCTTTACTATAACTGCAAAAAAACATTGCATGAAAAAATCCATCAAAGGGCTCACTTGCTCTTGCGAAGGGCGGTCTCCACACTGTGGCCTCGGTGCCTCTTGTAGAAGTCGATGAAGGAGAAGGGCAAAGTGATGTTGAGGGCGGTGGCTCGGCCGGGGGATGCAGTCCTCTTGCGGGCCTCGAAGGCGATGGTGAGGTCCACCCAGGCGGCCGGCCTCTTGGCCTTGAAGCTCTCGATGAAGTCGGCTCCGAAGATCTGGCACAGCATGGCCTCAAAGGCCATGTCTACACCAACGGCTCCATACGGACCGCCTGGTACGATGTGTGCAGTTAAATGTGGAGAAACATGGTTTGTCATTTTCATAGTTGTGGAGTAGCTAGCTACATTTAGCGACACTACTAACATAGCTACCTGTTTCAGTAGAATATCAGTGGAGCTGTAGTTTTGCCAGTAACTATATTTTTTTTACAAACAGCAATGTAGCGTGGCGAAATGCTTCACAGTTAAAAAATATTACCGATCATCGTCGACTTACAATGCATGCAAGCATGGATTTTATGGCCGTTCAGAGACCACAAATAGCTTCCGCCCTGAGTACCGACAGTGTGGGCATCACCACTCAGGCCGCTATTTACAGTGCTCACAGTACAGCAGACATTTCTATCAGTTTGTGTAACAATAACAAAGTAAGAAAATGGTGATAAAAAACACCAAACAATTTGACTTAAGATGGTATAATATAGAGATTTTCATATTACTTTTAACATCATGTTTCACATTTTTTTTTATGAATTTGCTTTCAGAGTATCTTGCAGCACAGATATTAAGCGTTACCCAAAGAAATAGCTTTAAAGTAATTAGCTACTTTTTCTCTGGGGCCTGTAGTGTAGCTGTAGCTTAGCCACTTTTAATCCTAAATAGCTTGTAGCTTAAAAAGCTCCTGTTTAAAATTAGCTCCCCAAACATTGGTTATTTTATATAGCAGTCTTTTGCAGCGTCAAAGTTTCACAAATGTTACCCGAACGTGAATAGGGAAAGAATAATAATAATGTCAGTTTATTGATCCCTCTCTTACCCCATCTGGCTCTCCATGAAACAGACACATATATAGGAGGGTGCAAGCTTGCCAACGAAGGGCAGCCACCTGCAGCTGTGCATAAGTTCTTCTTTCAGCTCTACCCTACCTGTGCAGAGCCTGTAGGCTGCCTCTGTGCTCACCTGAGGCCTTGTAGAGCTCCTTCAGGGTTCCCTGAGGCTGTTCTATCTGGTGCACAGTGAGGTCCACTGTCCCTCCGCCACAGTCTGCCACGATGTATCTGTCGCCTGAAGAGAGCAGACCAAGAGCTCCAGAGCTTCACTCTACCAAAACTGCTGCTGGCTCATTAAGAGTCAGCTTTCCACTCCAAACACATACAACTATGCAGGCACACCATGACAACACTAACCTACCGACACACTTTAATGTAGGGTTCTCCACTTCCGGTCCTGAAGGGCCAGAATCCAACACAGCTCAGACACACCTACTAAACCTGGTAATTAGCTGATTAAGATGTCTGAGCGGGGGAAATTTGCAAACTTTGATGGATGCTGGCCTTCCAGGGAAACCCTGGTTTAATGCATCTATACCAGCTTCATTTTACTTTAAATAAAATTTAAGACTATCAATAAAATTGGGCTGCCAGCCTGCCATTCCTCTGGCCTGGGATCTCAACATAACCCAATATGGCACCCGGTGAAGTGTGCTGGCAAAATTGACTATTAAGGCAATTTATCCCTCAAAACCAACAGTTTTGAGGGATGAAGACCACTTGTGGTTACCCCAAAAACTGGATAAAACTGAAGGCTTTACACAGAGTTACAGAGACCAGCGAAACATGATGTAACAGCATCATCTAAGTCACTAAGTATCATTGCATCCATTTTGAAGGGATAAAATTTCACGCTCATCTTCTGCTGTATTGAGATTCTAAGAGAAGATGCATGGGTGGGGCGGGGGGGGGGGGGTTTGATTTCACAGTAATCGCCTACAACTTAGCAGATGGAAAAACTGCACAGCCCTGCATTTGCTAAGCAGGCTTCCTGAGAAGTGGCTGAGTACCTACAAATGACTGAGGAAGAATGGGACCAAGAGAAAAGGATTTCATGTGTACTGGAGGAAGTGAGGGGACCGGGTGGAGCAAGGCGGATGGAGCAGGGGGCATCGGGGTCGGAGTAACGGCAGGAAACATCTGGAGCAGAGGCAAAGCTGTTCCAAACTGACCCTTGACCAGTTATCAAACTCACACATGCTGGGTATTATGAGCCAGCAGAATGTGACACCACATACTAAGTCTGACACAACTACCTATAAGACCACCAAGGGAGGTAGTCAGATGGGGTAAGATGCCATCGCAGGAAATTGGGGGCACTCTCATCTTTCCACTTCTACAGTGTCACTGCAAAAGCTCATGTCCATTTAAAGGGGTCCCATCATGCTCATTTTCACTGTTCCGAATTGTATTTTTTGGGTCTATTTCAACAGATACAATTTAACAAAATTCACTCTGCCTGTAACTCTGTCTGAAACGGTCCGTTTCACCGCTGCCTTGCAGTCAGCAGGCATATCCTTGCAGGTAGGAAGCCAGCCAATAGGGATCGTGTTATGAGGTGACCTCACCATGTCAGGGAAGTAAGTGCCGGAATTCCAAGGAGTCGTTTCAGGCAGATTAGAGAAGAGTGGTTTCTATGGTGAGAGTCACTCCCTTTGTTGTGCACTTCGAGCCTTAAGACTTTGCAGGCCATTTATTTGCACATAAAACTATATAACACACTAAAGGAAAGGGAAAAAGTCAAAAAGTATAAATAGGGACCCTTTCAGGACCTGAGGTTTAAATGGAAGAAGAGTTAAAATATGGAGAAGCAAGGTAGAGAGGTGGTTCAGGATTTGCATAGGAGGGAACCGGCAGCGTTCCGTATCTGTTGTATGGTGCTCATACACTCTATGTGTATGAATTTGGTTCTGTCATTTACAGCTTCATAATTGCTTGTTGTCGTCATAACACTGGTCCCCTAATTTCAAAACTACTCACTCAGTATTGCCTGTGTGCATCATAAGTACTGGCCATGAACACAGAGTGTGGAAATACCATAGCAACATAATAAAGATCCTTTAGGGAGATTTTAGTTGTGGGAATGCTAAGTTTGTAGATATCACTTAGACTCCCTGTTCCTCACAGGAAATGCAGCAAGCCAAAGCCTGATCTACAGCTGTACACAGACTGTCAAAGCTAGACAGTAAAGGGAAAACCAAGGCTACTGGCCTCAGAACTCAATCCAGCCCCCTGGAGATGAGCAAGACTTTTCACTTGATTGTTGTCAGGCTTTTTGGAACTTTTTCCACACATTAATCCAACATGATGTTTCACAGCTCTAAGTATCTTAGTAAGTAGTGCAGAATGCGCACTATGCTACCCGCAGTCACGGGCCGTCTCTCAAATTTCTGGAAAATGGGCTTGAGTATCAATCACACAAGTGCTCTGAATTGCAGAGACTGACACAGATCTCTGACCTCAGGCCGGCAACGAGGACAAGGATAAGACACCCTTTCGTAGAGTCTTCTCAGAGATTAAAAAGCAGTTCATGATGGAGATTAATATGATCAAGATCACTCAAGGTCACCTTATGTGAGTTCAGCAACTTAAAATTTTGAACACCAATAAGAAGCTCCCTATACAGGATAAATCATACAAAAGTAACAATAAAATGCCCCCCCCGCTTCTGGTACCTTTTCCCACATGCATGTGTCCCCCCTTCTGGTGCCTCACCTGCCTGCATTTCTGACCACAGTTCCCCTGTGCCACTTTCCACCAGGAAGGTCCGGCTGTGCCTGGCTTTACGCAGCTGCTCTCGGGCTGTGAGGGCAGAAAAAGCAGTGATGTGTCCGGATCCAAGCGACTCGCGGGGCACCTTGTCTATCCTCACAAAGTTCCTTCTACAGTCATAAAAAAAGTTTCATAGAGGTTTCATATATCATAAAGCGTGAACTGTAGGGGGAGCAGAAATTCCAATTTGTTAACTTACATTCCCACGTTCTACACGTTTATCAGGGACCTCTTTGGAGGGTTCTATGGAACTCCAAACTGATGACATAATTGAAAGTGAGTCGCAATTTCAAAACAACCATGATATTTAGCTGATACACGGTCCCGCTGCAGTCTCACGACATCACAACAGCTTCAAGACGGACACCAAGGTGCACCGATGCTACTCATCAGGGCATATCAAAGGACATCGCACATGGTTTACTTTGTGCAGAAGTTATGTTCCCCATTTGAAATGGAAAAAGCCAACCTAGTTAAAAACTGTCCTTAGCTTCAACAGCTCCCCCCCTCCCCGCCCGGTCCCCCACACACACTGGGGCCGCGTCTCACGTTACAAAGCTGATTATGACATAATGCAATCAAGAGGGTCTTTCTGGAACAGACAAAAAGAAATACAAACATACAATGTGAGCTGGTGTCTGGAAGCAATTCTCTGTATGAAAAAGAAAATGTTGTTTTACAGTAAGGGCCCCTCATTGTGATGTCACTCAAGCTCACGTGGGGAGGTGAAGCTGGGCGTGGGGGCTAAATATAGAAGTGGGGAGAAGCAAAAGAAGGGAGAGTATGGGCATAACAGCACGCGGGGGTTGATGACTGAGGAAGCCTGGGGGCCCAGAACAGGGCCCTGAGGGGAGGGGCCACACATCATGGGGCCCCAGTTACTGTAATTGGACCTGGAAATCATGCACGGCTGGCCTGACAGCAGGAGTAACTTATCTACTACATACATCTCCCTCCCTAAACTCTGGTATTGCCTCTAATTTAACACACTGTCAGTCATCTGCACAAGAAAGAAAGAAAATGCATAGCAGACTTTATAATAGGGGAGGGGAATTCTGACATCATGGTCTCAACACCTTGTTTCAATTATAGGGCCCACACTCAGAGGTGTGTGTGTGTGTGTGTGCGTGCGTGTGAATGTGTGTGTGTGTGCGTGCGTGTGTGTGTGAACGCTTGTGTGTGCGCGTGTGTGTGTGCATGTATGCATCTGTGTGTGTGTGCATGCACCCGTGTGTGTATGTGTGTGCATGTATGCATCTGTGTGTGTGTGCATGCACCCGTGTGTGTATGTGTGTGCATGTATGCATCTGTGTGTGTGCACGCGTGTGTGTATGTGTGTGCATGCACGTGTGTGTGTGTGTGTGTGTGTGTGCGCATGCTGCCTCATGCTTTCAGCTTACTGATGGGACCCACAGATAAAGCCCAGAGAGAGAGCAGTACAGGCTGCACCGTTCCTCAGCCCGCCTCACACATGGGGCATTGGGCCACGCGCAGTCTGCAGTACCAGCAGACAGACCCTTCCTCTGTTTGCTGTCATAATGCATGCCAGCTCTATGGCAAAGCCACCCTAAGCACAGCCTCTCCCCTTCTGATGCAAACACATCTCCCTAACAGCTGATGGCTTTATGGGCTTCAGCAAAGGAATGGGATTTTGGGACATACTATTTAACTAAAAGGGACACACATTTGCAAGACTAGTGTATCTTTGTATGATCTACACCAGGGTGGGATCTACTCCAGTCCTGATGAGCTACCATCCAGTAGGTTATCTATCCTATCCGGCTTCTAATGAGCCACTCCTGTTCTCAGGTAAATACCAGGAACAGTATGGCTCATGAGAAGCCAAGTGGGACAGAAAACCTACTGAATAGTAGCTCTCCAGGACCAGAGTTGGAGACCCCTAATCTACATACTACAGCTCTGCATAGATAATTAGATATTTCATTATTTTCAATTGATTTAGATGACTGAAATGTATCCTTTGGTTTTCAAACCTGAAAACGCCTGGTCACAGTTCATTTTCGATTTTTAATCACCCAACAAACTACTTCCATTTCTGTAATATTTTGTACGCAGTGTTTCTGGCTGACATCTATCGCTGGTGGTGGCCTTACCCTGCCTGAAGCTGGAGTCAAAGGGACGTGAAGCATCGCCCTCTATGCCGTTAGCGATTAGCCGTGAGCTGAGGTCAATCACCTGATGCAGGCGTAGCTTCCGACAATAAATAGAGGCGGCTTCTGGTTCAAGGGCAATAAGGAGCTGCTCTGGGGTCTCAGGGGAGACCAGCCCTGCCTGGAGAGAGTGAGACAGATACAGACAGAGATCACAGTCAGCTGACGCTGTTCAATTTCTATGTCCATGCTACCAGAGAAATCCATTTAACCTAACTGCCTTTGGTCATTGATTGAAAGATGAATACATAGATATGTATAAATATATATACATACACCCAGGAGTAAATATGTTGGGGACAGCCTCATATCAGTCATTGTAGAGGCTCATTCTAACTTACTTCTGCAATGCAAATACAACATTTTTTTTTTCAAATCACATTCCACAAAGTAATGCAGAATCATGCAGCCATTGCGTGAGGCAGATGTGACAGAAGTAGGAGGGATGACTGCTGGATGGTGAACAGCGGGGAACCGAGCTCCTGCAATGGGGGCGTGGCTCCGTGTGAGAAGGGGGTGGAGCTGGACTGCCTTCCTCCCCCCTCCTCAGTCCAGCAGGAGTGGTTTCCTGCATTTGTACCCCAGGATCTTGCATTGTTTCACCGCGGTGACGTCGGCAGCAGGAAATTGCACCCGGGACTAGGAACTCCCGCGGTAGGGATGGGAGTGGAGGGAAAGGCAGTCTAGACTGATGAGGAAGGCAGAGGGGTGACGGACAGTGCCCCTGATGGTGGGGGGGGGGGTCAGGCAGAGACCACAAAGCTGAGTCAGGAGTAGATGCTGGCTAAGGAGCCCGAATGAGTGAATCTGGTGGTTATTGATCCATAGGGATTACAGACCGTCACATGAGACTTGTAAGGATGGACGCCGAGGCGTCTGACATTCAAAGCCATGATGCAACTAACTATGTCACACCATAATGCTCTTCTCCTACCCAAGCTGCCTTCCAGCACTTCTTGGTGCCCTGAAAGCTAACGTGTTTCCATAAGCATCTGCTTAGCAGGCTAACATGCAAGGATACCCCAGTGTGTCAGCCTCCTGCCTCTTACTGGGATGGAGAGAGCAAACTGCACCCTACAGCGACCTTCGGGGCACCACAAACAGGCAGAAAAGCAACGAGCGTCGACTACCCACCTCGTGGTTTTGAATTTAATTGGCAGATGTTATACAAAGGGGACATGGTGGTGCAGTGGTTAGCACTGTTGCCTCACACCTATGGGACCCGGGTTCTGGTCTGTGTGGACTTTGCATGTTGTCGTCGTGGGGTTTCCTCCGGGTACTCCGGTTTCCCCCCACAGTCCAAAAACATGCTGAGGCTGAT
>JABFDZ020000016.1:16935891-16951733 GCA_019775955.2 Pollimyrus isidori
TCACTTTATTTTTAAAAACGGGGGGTTTTTATTGCTGTTTATTATTAAAAATCAATATCTCCCTACCTCTCCCTCTTTCTCCCCCCCCCCCCCCCCCCCCCGTGGCTGCAGGTGATCATTCCCCTGGAGACTTCCATCCTGGACCACCCCGACCGGCCTCAGTCCCTGAGCATAAGCTTCCCCCACCTGGTGCTGAGTAACACGCGGCACTCTGCCCACGGGTCTCGCGCCGACCTGCATGCCACCTACCGCTCTTTCTCCTCCTGCCCGTTCTTTCAGCCCCCGCCGCCCTGTCCCTTTCCACGGGACCTGAGTACCTTCCACCCCCTGCCCCCGACCTTCCTCCGCCACTCTGCAGAGACGGGACCACTTCTCATGGAGGCCAAGCCGGCACGGTCCCGGGACGTCTGGGCCGTCAGCTTGTCCCAACTGTCTCTGAGCTTCGAGGGGTCCCGCCGGGGCCTCAAGGGGAAGCCCCTGCCCTTCCTGGAGCCCTTCTCCATGTCAATCTGGATGTGCCGTCCCGCCGCCTTTGAGAACAACCCCCCTCGATGTTTTTGGCAAAGGGCAGACAATCTCAGACCGTCAGACAGCTACAACCACTCCTCAGAGGTGCTGGGACCAAAATCCCGGACGGACGGCGATCCGCTCCAGGTGGACGAGGCCAAGGTGGAGTTGCCTATGGCCTCGGCCCACATCCTGGCCCAGGCCACATCTCCCATCAAGGTGTGGCTGAACCACTACCAGTACATTGCGCTGTTGCGCATGAAGGACACCCTGGGCAGGCTGGGGGCACAGCTGTCCCGGGATGCCATGCGGCTTGGCGGTAAGAAGGCGGAGTCTCTGACGGTGTGTGTCGCGGTCCTGATGGAAGTGGTTGAGGTGGGACTGCTGCTCCCCCCTGTCATCAGGGAGTCTGAGGCGGAGCCACAATCCCCCGGGGAGACCGACAGCCCCAGCCTCTCCGACTCTGAGCGCTCGCCATCCCAGACACCGCAAATGGAGATTCTGGAGGACAGCGGCATTGGCAATGGGCCAGCGGCTCCTGGAAGGGATGTGGACGGCCCAGTAGAGGAGGCGTGTGAGGCTCTGGAGGAGGTGGGGGAGGAGAAGGAAGACTGCCAGGTGGTGCGGGAGCCATCCTCTCCTTCGTTCTCGCCTGGACACCAGCCGTCGCTCTCCCGGAAAGGTTCTTCCTTCAGCCTGGAAGGGGAGCTCTCCAGTGTGCTGACTGCCACCAAAGACGCCAGTAGGGACGCACTGAGCGCCTCGCTGGACCTCACCAAGGGGGCGTTCTCCATCACCAAGGATGCCTTCAGCCTCCTGAGCCGAAGCTCGGCCGTCAGCAAGATGCTTTTCACCCCGCAGATGAAGTGAGTTTGCCCTCGGCCCAGAGCTGGTCACCATTTGGAATACGCTAAGGCGAGGGGGGAAGGGGGTCGGCAGTCCAGCGATCGCACAGACCTTTTGACAGAAAGCTTTTTAGATGCAGATCAGGGGCTGGCTGCTTCGGCGTGCTCACTCTGCCTCTCCGGATCTTCGGACTCCCCGGGCAGCAGTACTATTGAGAGAGGCACTGACCTAGAAAGGTCCAGAAGTCTGCTAAAGCCTGAGCAGGAAAGGGAGTTAGTCAGATAATTTGGGTTTAGCCCAAAACGGACCAAGCTTGAGGAACAGGATAAGATGGACAGATTAGGCCCACCTATGGCTCAGTCCTGGCTCAATCCTGTTCTGTGTGGCAATCCTGTGATGAACAGAATTTGTTGTGTTCGCTTACTGCTGTGAACCAAGAGTATTTGACAACTAGAGGTGGATGGTTCCGCTCCAGAAAGTGAAAATCTGCCAAGATTTTGTTTCAACCAACCAGCTGAGTTTTCTGTGACTGTGGTTGTTTATACTCAACTGGTTGGTTGAAATAAAACCTTGCTCTGGATTTTTACTTTCTGGAACTGAACTTTCCACCTATGGTAACAACACAATGTAACAACTAGCCGGCAGACCTGTTTTCTTTCTGAATAGTATATCCAAAATGTACCCATTTCTTCTGGGTTGTGCAGGGACCAGAACCAACGTAGCGAGGAGGCCTCCTTCTCCATCCCTGGGGCTCTTCGTCTCACACCCATACGACAGTCCCCCTCTCAGCATTCCTTGGACAGTGCCATCCTGGATGGCAGCTTGCCCGAAGATCGGTTCTCCCTGGACAGTGACACCAGCGAGAACCTCACTGTACACGTGGATTCTGGTACGACCACAAACCCTAGTGTGTGTGTGTGTGTGTGTGTGTGTGTGTGTGTGTGTGTGTGTGTGTGTGTGTGTGTGTGTGTGTGTGTGAGACGTTCCCCTCCCTCCCCCCAATGCATTTATTTTGTTTAATCGAATTGGGAAGAGCTGGGTAGTAGTTTGCTTTGGAGTAAAAGCATCTTGCCGTGATCCTTCCCCAGAGCCGGCAGATATGAGCGGTCCGGAGGTGGCGAAGACACCGGGAGGCGGAGGCCCTGGGAAGGAGGGCAAGGAGCCCGTCGCCAATGGGCACGGGGAGGGCGACTCCAACCCCTTTGCCGAATACATGTGGATGGAGAATGAGGAGGAGTATAACCGTCAGGTCAGCGTGCAAGTGCTCGCCGTGCACCGCATGCGGTCTGTGGGGAGGGGGGCATGTATATAATAAAGATCTGGCCCCATAATGGGAAAAGCCAGTTTTACAAAAATCTGTGAATTTTGATTAAAAAAAAAAGGTTGTCTTAGCTGAGTGATGGGGTTTTGGCCATAGAAATCTATGGAGAATCCCCACAAAGATGTAGATGCCATTTGTGTGAGAGAGGATTCTATATAAGGGCCTGCAAATATCACAAGGACAGTTGTGAAGGGCAAGCTGATGAATGACCTTTTTCTCCTCTTCATATTGTCCCACCAGACATTCACAATGTTTAAGTGCCCCTGTCCAACCTTGTTATAATGCCATTTTTTTTTTTTGGTCCAATCTGTTAACTTCCAGGTGGAGGAAGAGCTTCTAGAGCAGGAGTTTCTGGAGCGCTGTTTCCAGGAGATGCTGGACGAGGAGGACCAGGATTGGTTCATTCCAGCGAGGGACCTCCCCTCCGGAGTGGGGCAATTGCAGCAGCAGCTGAACGGCCTGTCCGTCAATGATGTCAGCACCGAGGATATCGTGGTGAGCCACCTGACGCCGTGTTGTTTAGGCTCTCTATGCGCCGGGACGAAACCTCTGGTCTTGCAGCCTGTCTTACCCGCTCCTCTGTCCCCCAGCGCAAGAGCAGCTTGAACCCCGAAGCAAAGGAGTTTGTGCCAGGAGTGAAGTACTAGGGTTCCCCTGGCACCAGGGGGCCCTTTTATAGAGACACTGGTGGCCCTCGGTCACATCTGCACACTCAAACAGGGGCGCAATGGAGATACAGCAAGGGCAACTCCTCCTATAAGCTTTTTATTTCAGTTTTTTCCCAAGTCTAAGTGTAGGAGGGTGGGAGGGGCTGAGCTACAATCCCTCCAGGACGTTACACAAGTTACACATCATACTCAGTATTGAGCTGTTCTTCATCCTCCGTTTCTTTAACCCTGAGGACTGGTCATGTGAGTTTGTATGGAGAGGCTATTTTTTTCCCCCTGTTTGGGTTTATTTTTCATGCTTTTTGTTTTTGTTTGGATTTGTGTCTTTTGGGCAGCAGTGTCCAGGAGTGGGGGGGTGGGAGGAGCTACTGGGCATGGCAGGGGGGTCAGGTGACCAGCCTTGTGACCTGATTAGACCAATAGGAAAGCCTGTGGGGGATTCACACAAAATCATTTTTTGATTTAAGTTGAAATCCTGACACAAAGTACGAATTTCATTAAAAAAAAGGAAAAATGAATAAAAACAATATACCTATTTGGATTTCCATTTCAGTTTGGTTTTGTGTGTATGTGTGTGTCTTGGTTGCAGGGCACCGATGAATAGTGACTGGCAGCTGAGCCCTTAATTTACTAGGCCGTCTCCTGGTACCTCCGAGTTAAACGTGAGGGTCACCCCCTTTGTGCTGGACGCATTGCGGGCATGTCCCGCCCGCTCTTCCTGCTCATTTCCCTTTCCTGTTGTTTTTCCCAAAGCGCACTCCGCTAGCTGTTAGCTCCAGAATATGCTCTGAATGGGCTTTTATCGGCCGCTTCTAGCATTATAATCATATCTGAAGGTGTTTTTCCTATTTTGCAATGTCAGTTGCGAACCACTGCGGCTTCTGCATTGCAACCATAACCGCCCCATGATGCCACCACAAGTCTGGTTTAAGATTTTATAAGAAACTATTGATGAGCATGATTGCCTCTTATGCTGTGGCTGTGCTGGGATGAGGGTGTATTTATACAGAGCCCCTTTAAATGACCCTCGTCCCCCAGCTTGTCCTTTTTTTTTCTCTCTTAATATCCTCTACGAAAGAGGCAGTTTTAATCATGTCACAGCGCAGACCATCTCAGGACGATGCCAGGTGGACAGTGGAGCCACCTGCTTTCATTACACTGGTAGGAGTCGGGTTCAAACACCTGGTAGATGGGAAGCCGGTCAATGGAGACAAACCCCAAGTGACGTATATCTGCTCACGCAACAGGATATTAAGTGAGGGTGTACAGAACATTTAATTTGGCATAAGTGTATGTCAAATTTTACGTGGAGCTCGGGGACTGCATTCTGACTGTGCTCTTGTGGAGTATCGATGGTGGAAAACTGCACTGATGTGTTCCCCCCACCCACCCAAGGTGAGGGAGTTTTATCTGGAGCAGAGGATTGACATTTAGGAGGGGGGCTGAGGGTGGGGCTCTTCACGTGTGTCCCTGTACTCTGTTAGCCAGTTCCTCCTACAGGGGAGCCACAACACCTGGTGAAATAAAGCATAACCCACCTGCCATGTCGTCCCCCTTATGCTTGGCAGCATGGGCAGAGAAACTCTGTGTCTAAAACTGGTACTTTAGGGATGGTAAGGTTCACCGGTCTGTGTCAGTACACTGGCATAAAGGTCCGCAATGCAATTTCCCTGATTTTATTTTAAAAAGTGGACTGGATACAATTTTGGATGAACTCGGGATGAATGGGTAACATCTGATTGTTAGGATTATCAACAGAGAGCAGGGCGTATGCCATTATTTAGAAATGTGACTGATGATTTTTGACTAGTGATGTTACATTTAGGTTGGTTTCCTCTAAACACTGTTTCTGTACCATATTGAATTTTATAGCATCATTTTGTATCACTTTAATCTCGTTGAGTCGCATTGTGTGGAATCAAATCATGTCACATTGCACTGCATCGCAATAGGGGTGAATCATACTGAATTTCAATAGCAGTTGCTTTGTCGTTATCTGTATCGGATCATTGGCAATGCATCAAGGTGTGCATCGCATCAACCTTAGTGCTGGAGATGCATATCCATAATGTATTTGCATTTTACATCTTTTTGCTTTGGTCTTGCTGTTAATCACACTTGAGGGCCTACTGTTCCTGCTCTTGGCTAACTGTGGAACGTGTGATATGGACAGGGGAGAGAGACATGCAAGCCGGTGGGATGTAACGCGTGCAAGTCTCTGAGTGAGCTGTGGCCAACTTTGGATCTTATAGTCAATAGCGGGCACCCTGCCTGACAGATGATGACCGCTTATTAATTATGGGAGACAGAATGTGCAGAGCCTCAAACTTAGCCCCATTTTTTTTAAATCTTCTGCACCACTGAGGCCACCTGACACCTCAGTAGAGACAGAGCAGCAGTATGAGTTTTCAGTTCAGAAACAGCTGTTCTCATTACTGCATGTGACATTCAGCTATAGGAATATTATCCAACTTAATAGTTAAATATGTAAGATCTGGGTACAATCTGACTGAAGTATTCAAAGCTTAGTGATGTCCTCCATGCAGAAGCCAGAGGGCAACTTCGGTGTAATGCACAGTGTCAAGTGTTCAGTGTTTTTCCTTGTACTAATGCCATTGAATATGTCCGCTAGATGTGGCGATGTCACATGTGCCCATAAACAAAAGGAGTAATGGGTTAGGAAGCACTCTGGAGGGATTTGAGAAAATCAGCATGTGACACAAAGTCACCAATGAAGTTTGACTTCTTGGTTAGTTCTCCGCTAAATAAATCAGTGGATCCAGTAATGTTTCAATTCAGATCCATAAGGGTTGGTGTTTAATTTAGCATACATCTGTATACCTTAGAATGGGGTTGTCAAACTATTGTGCTGTTATGACTGGTCATAAAAGGAGATTCCTCCATATGCCACTAGAGGGAGCTCACATGCCATAGTTTGGGAGCCACTGCAGCCTGACAGTTTACTTCACAGGTGGAAGCTGTGGACCAGGCTTCAGTTTGTATACCTGCAGGGGCCCCTGAGGGTACCACTATGTATGTGGCCCCCACCTCCTCCATGTGGCAAAGCATCCTGGGTTAGGTAAGTAGCATGGATATTACCAACTCATCTCCACCCATCTAATATAAGGATAAATTAAATTTGTCATTGGCAGTTCATGTTTATGTTGTAGCTTTAACATTCTGAATTAAAACTAAATGTACTATTACAATTACACTAATTCTCAATGTATTAGATGATGAGCTTAATATGAGTCCATACCTAAACCCCATAGTGAGAAGTAACTTTTTTGGTTTTATTTCAGAAGATTTGCAGAAAGTCCAAAAAAAAACTAATACGCCGAGTAGATTTACTACTTCAAATGAGCTTTGTTTTCATTGATGGCGCTTCTGGAACTCTGGCTGATGTCATACGCCATACAACCAGGCTGGCTGTATGACCACGGATTGTGATAGTCGCTGTTTTCTGAATATTAAGTCAGTCATTATTATACAAGCCTGAATTGACTCAATACACAGGGTTCGAGCAGAAAGACTGGTATATCTAAGCTAGATCAGCTACAACCCTATACAACAGCAATGAAAACAACCATGCAGGTGTGACATAATGCTATGTATTCTTTGCTCTGTGTGATGTTTAACTGAGTCATTATTTAATACCAGTTATTGTTATTGAACACCCCCCCCCCTTTGTAAAATAAACAAGACAACTGGCTTTTCATATTACAATAACTTTTGTCATCTTTGATTTTATTAATAAGCAATATAAAAAAATCCCTTTTATTTCAGCATTTTTCAGAATTAGCAGATAATCATTAAAAAATACAAGACATTTTTTTAAAAAACCCTTGGTATCAAAAAAGCTAAAAGGTTTCATAACAGTTGATATTAGATGCTGATTTACAGTGATTTTATATCAAGTTTAAACTAGATTGGCTTATTCCAAAATTCCCCATCCCTTCCATCCTGAGTAAAAGATGGTTGTACAGTACAAGCTTGATTGCCTTTTTGTGTTTCTCTTCATAAAGCACATTTAAAAAAAAAAGAAGAGAAGCAACTGTTACCGGGCTACATATTCACTTGTTGCCAAAAGAGTGCTTGTAGAACACATCTGCATTGGCAGAGTAATCGAGAGGCAATGTGACCCCAATGCTGCGGGCACCCAGGCTGGCGCCCCCTAGAGCTGAAGACTGGTGCAGCGTTAGCAGGCTGTACCCAGTGAAGTGGCCCCCAGCAGCCCTCTCCAGCACCTCCATGAAGCCTGCCAATGACAACATGGGAGTGCGTGTGGTGACAGGAAGGCATTTTCTTTTGGAATTCCTTAACATCTCTTTTGGGAGAGCGGTCTGTCCCATGGAAAGATAGGAGCTTCCCAAAGCCTTCATGGGAATCCCAAATAACTTGTAACTTGTGTGCCGTTGCTAAGACGATGTCCACTGACCTGGTTTAAGCAGCTCCCAGCTCTTCCAAACTGATCCTACACACAGAATGGGCAAGCCAAGCTCTCCTGAGAAGAGACACTGTAGGAGAGAACGCAAGACAGGCCAAGGTTATAAAAGACCACATCTAGGCCTCAAACACACATTCTTCATGTATCCATCTATCCTAGGGTATCACGAAGCAGGATTTCTTGCTTAGCCAGGTAACTTGTTGGATTTAAGGCAGTCTGAGGTAAATGTATATGAACAAAGAAAGTCCATTTAAAGTAGGGTACCTTAAATTTGACAACCAGCTAAGCAAGACATGCAGCTTCAAAGCACAGCCATCTGTTCTGTGCTTGGTTTAGTTTAAATGGACTTTCTTTGTTCACTTGCATTTAAACCGGACCGCCTTAAATTCGATAAGTTATCAGGCTAAACAAGAAATTAGGGTGTCTGGAGTCTGTCCCAGGCAACTGAAGGCGCGATACAGGAGAAATCCAGGATAGGATGCCCGTCCATAGTAAAGGAGACATTTACACACCGACGTTCAAACACGGAGCAATTCAGAGACATCGATTCACCCCACGTTTCAGGAGGAAACGTGCAAAAAAACACAACTGGCTTTGGCGGCCTCACCTGGTCAGCTTTGGGCAGGACAGCCACTATATGTTGAGCCAAAGCTTTCCCAGCTTGGGCGAATACATACTGACACAGAGCATCTCCAGCTGCAGCCGCTGTATCACACCCAGACAACAGAAACGGTCAGAGTCCGCTTTGACCCAGCAATCACGTCTCACACACACACACAGTGAAAAGGGGGGTTCGGGAAAATGACAGAACCAGCTAATTAAGTCGATCAGCAGACCTTCAGCCAGCTTTCTGCAAAACCCAGCAAAATGGGACTTCTCAAAGGTTCTGTAGAAGTGAGGAAGCATGCCCATTCTGTCGGTCACCTAGATGACAAATGGGTGGGAACAAACATAAAAAATGAAATATTTCAAGCATATCACTTTGAAGGCGGACTGCTGCTGGTCTTACAGCTCTTATCGTCCAAAGTGAATTTTGGCACAGCTGTCAAATGAGGAAACGGTGGGTCCCCAAACCCTTCTCACCTGGAAGTACTCTTGCATGGCATTTTTGACGTTAGTGATGTCATGAGGTGGCGTCGCAAAATTATCCATTGCGTCAAATACTATCTTCACAGCAAGGTGAGAAATCCAATAGGCTAAATAGTAATTCAGAAGAAAAGAAAAGCTTTAACATGTCATACATTTGCCAGGAAATATTAATCCAACAAATTTCCAATGAAACAGTTAAACATTTTGTTTGCATCAGTATTTTTGATTAAATTTAACACGTCAGTTACATGTATCTTCCAGAGGTCGGCTATTTATTTATTTATTTTACTTTACCTTCTGAGATATAGTGCCTTCACACCCTGGGTAGCATGCCAAATTTCATCAAAATCAAAAATGCTGATGCAAGACATTTTAAACTGCAGCATTAATAATATAAATTAATATAACAATTTGGTTGTTGTTATTATTACTATTATCTATCATCACCACCACATGGTGACAAATTGAAAACTCCAGAACTGAGTTTCTGTCTCTGAGTCTTCGCTGTTCCAAAGTTTGAGCACCTTGTCAGCTATTCACTTCTGCTTACTGAAAACTTGCCAGACCATTATAAATTTCCCAGCATACTAGGTCTTTTCATATGCTCAAAATAATCTGGTCATTTGTGAAAGTTTGTAAAATACTTCAAGTGAAAGTTTTGGGTAAGTTTCCACCTGAATCTACATATTTGTTTTCCGTGTGCTCCACTGGCTACTTAAGTCTGCCAGGACCAAAGTTCTAATGCACCACTGCTCTTGTCACACTTCTTCATCTGGGCTTTCACATCCATAAAGTCACAGCATATTCTGAACAGTTCTGATATTTGTTTTTAAAAGTACAATACAACTTTTATAGATCTTGGAGGTCCTTCATCCCAGCTCTCCTAATTTCCAGTGTGTGAAAAATGTGTCGATTGCTGGATCCTGCGTTATTGATTGTTTCCAGTGAATCAATGCTAATGCTTATCTGTCGTCACCATCAATACAGTTAGCTGCCACCACTTTAGTCAAAATGTCTTTTCTTAGCCACACCCACATCTGTTCACTCTGTTCTTTAGCTTTCCTGAGTCTCCTGATTAATTTCTTTTTATACGATGTCGTTTATCCCTGTGGCTGTCATTTTTGGAAGCGATTTCGAGGCTATTCTGGCCTCTTCTATTACTGAAGGATCTTCCAAGAACCATCACATATGCATCAACAAATTTATGCTGGTTGCTGATGTCATTGTGTTAGAGGTTGTCTGTGGATTACTTCACCTCTGTCTGTCAGTTATCTGCCCATTAAAATCTTTTAGCATTCACATGGGTGAGGAGTTTGGGTGCTAAATTAGTCTGAATTTGTACCTGAGCCCTCGTCACCCATCAGGTGACCCCAGCCTCCACAGCCCACCTGTGACCCGTCAGCGTTCACCAGCCTGCAGTTGGATCCAGTCCCTGAGATAATGACCACACCCCCTGAAGGGACAGAGAGGGGTGTGAGCGGGTGTGTCAAATCAGACCCCAGCTCCCCAACAATCTGTACATCCGTACTTGGTGTGCTGGAAAAGCAGCTGGCAGTGAAGAACATGTGAAATACAGCACTATAAGTTCCAGGTTATTAACTGCCTTTCTCGCTTTTTCCATGCACTGCTAGCTGATTTTGAGGACGGCTATTTAACTTACAAGAACAAGTCAGCAAAGGAATTACATTAGTATTTAAAGAAAACGATGGGGCTACACAATTTTCCAAAATACTAATATATTCTAATCTTTAAACTGGCTTGTAAATTCTGTGTCATTCAAATAGGGACTGACAAGGAAATGATTACGATTATATATATTGTGACCCAAACTTGGGTGATTTCACCGGGACTCTGCTGACAGATTCTAGGATGGATGCACCTCTACCTTGCTCTCTTGCAGTTGCCATGGCGCCAATCGTGTCGTTGGAGATGTGGTAGTTGAGGCTCAGTTTAGGAAACCTACTCTCCATCTCCTTGATGAGTTTCTCGATGGCCTCTGGCTGCTCCCCCCCACTCAGAGACATACCCTGTGCACACAGCCATTACTGCCTCTCACACATACTGACGGCCTTGTGTACCAGTTCCACTAGGTCTGCTTTTACCTGCTATAGCTTTTCAATGTTGAAACACAGTTTGATTGAGGAAATATGACTTTATGTTATTATGCTGGCATTTTGGACGGTGTGATTGAGTATGGCACCGCAGTCTCACGCTCGATACTATGTGCCTGTGCAGCTCTCTTTGTTTACACTGGTTTCCTCCCACGGCACTCATTGGTTGACTGTTCCCATGTATGTATGCCATGACATAGGCTGGAATCCTATCCAGGGTGCTCCCTGGCCTAAAGCACTGTGCTTCCCAGGATATGCCGCTGGCTCATTATGACTCTATGCTGGATAAGTGTTTATGAAAAATGGATGTGGCAGCATTTTGGCTGAGAATGCATAAAACACATTGTCTTATTGCCTTTGGTGGTAATGTATTTGGCTGAGGCTGACTAACCAGGGAGCGAAGGGGTGTGTCTACATCCAGTCCCGCCTCCGTCTTGGCTTTTTGCATCATGTTGTTGATTGCCTCCAAACATTTGTCCACACCTATTAGCTGCAAGAGAAGCAAGAACAGCTTTCATTGCACCATCTACACTGCGAACAGCGTCATGCCACCATAATGTACTGCAATCCCTCTCTACAGTGTTCTGCACCATTACTGTACCAGCTATACAGAAGCTGGATGCCTCCCAGTGTTGCCTGACTCGTGACACTTTACGGATTCATACCCAATGATTGGTACATGGCCCATCTGTTTCTGCAATGATCTCTCCTTCCTCAGAAACCAGCACTGCTTTGGACGCAGTCCCACCTCTGACAGAAGAGAGACACCATATCCATTCAATGCAGTCCAGCAAGGAAATACAAAAAACCGCCACAAAAAACCGGGAATACTTTAGCGTTTGATAACCGGTATAGTTATGCAGAAATAGACGTCCCGGCTGACAGCTGACAGTTAAGATCAGATACATGCAGGAGATAATAAAGTAATAAAACCGTAAAGTAAGGCAGAAACTGGAAATAGAAGCACGCGAACTGTTAAAAATCAGATTTTCACATTAAACTAAATATCTAGCGGTTCAAATCCTTATAAATAATGTAGTCGTCGAATGCCGGTTAAGAAAGAAACGATAACTACATTTAAAATGTTGACATCCATACATCTAGCGACAGGAGAAAATTCGTACTTCATGTATTAAAATCTGGCTTTTTTAACAAACTGAAGTAAGAAGCTTTTGTGTAAGTATTACTTCTTCCTGACACCAAGCTACTATAAAAATATTTTTAAGTGAACATATTTGTCTTTTTTTTTACTCACCCCTCCACACCGCCGTAGACTGAAGCCATAATCTACCTTCCTTCTCAGACCACGTGACCAGTCACGCGCCTGTATCTGTGACAATGAGAGGCGCGTGCATCCTGCGGAAATCTCGTTTATATTAAAGATTAGACAGAACACGCCTGACCTTATCTTAATACGTTAACCTCATCATAGTTACAGAAATCACTAAGACTACTGGCTTGTAGAATCACAGTACAGCGATTATCTAATTTTTACTTTTTACATTCATAGATTAATATACTGTAGACTTCTAAAACATGGAGATGGAATGAATTGTCGGATATTACCACCAGAGTACAACATCCTTCCACATTGTCACATTGTTTCTTATCCCACATTGAACTGATTCGCCTTTTTTGTTTTCGTGTTTCTTTTTGATGGGGCGGCCTGGGGACGTGCTATACGGTCTATATATGACAGGAACGGTGAACTACAATGTTCAGTTTTCTATTAATACATTGATCTTCTTTTTTTCAGATTAGCTTTTGCGTGGATAAACTATCTTGTGCAAATTTTTAAAAAGAGGGACTCAATAAATATTTTATTCTTCTCCTTCAAATAGTAGCTTGCCTGAATAGTTTTGTTGAAAATTATTGTTTCATGTCTAGATGGCGCTACAGCACTGGCTAACCGAGGCGCCATTTACACTTCAGTATTGTTTTCGTTTTATTTTGTCATTTTGCCTGTGTGTGTGTGTGTGTGAGTGTAAATGGTGGCTGTCAAAGTCCGGGATATATTAGACGGTAATCTTTTAGTATTCAATACTCGTAGTCAACATCTTGAAAGCAGAAGAAATGGACAGAGGTAATGATCTGAGTGAATTTGATAAGGGCCAAATCATAATTTTAATGATGGTCACGGGAGTAATGCGTTGAGACACAAGGCATCGAACCCTGCTGCGTAGCCAGAAGTCAGATGGCCATGAACTGTCTTATGTTTTAGACCAACAAGTCTGATCCACGGCTATGCAGTCCCATATGCAGTATGGCTCAATGCCATGTGCATTGTGACACAGAACCCCTGTAGCCGTCATTAAAATGACCTGCCATCCATACCACAGAGTTCCTTCTGTTGGCTCCAACCTGACAGGATGACCTTCATTCACATCCCGCACTGACAAATCTTGGCCACCCCACACCCAGCAGATCGTGGTCTTTCTCTCCTCAGACTGATCTCAGTAGGTATTCACTCCACAGACCACTGGATGCGGTTGTCTAGCCATAATGATTTAGCCCTTGTCTAAGTCACTCAGATATTTCCCTCTGCCATTTTCTTCTGCATTCAGCATATCGACTACAAGTACTTTTTATACAATGAGAGCTCCTTTCACAAAGCAAATAGTCTGGCAAGCTACCAAATCGCAATGGTATATAATCCTGAGGGAAAGGGCTGCCTCTGCCTAGAACATTATGGAAGTTGCATTGTTATCAACTAAGAATGCTTTAGCAATCGACCAGTTTGGCACGTCTGGTCTAATGTATCACAAACCTTGACAGGCACAGCTTCTTCAAAATAGTCAATATAAGCCGCACTGCGTGTGTGTGTGTGTGTGTGTGTGGGGGGGGGGGGGGTAATAATGTTTTGTCTCGTGGATATATAGACCAAGGATAAATTCGGAGGGGGGGTAACATAATATTTTGTCTCGTGGATGTATAGACCAAGGATAAATTTGAGGTTTAGTACCAGTCACATTAACAGCAACATAACATAACATAATCGTAACAAGTCTGGTTTGAGAGAAAATCATAACAGTAACATAATGGTAGCAAGTCCTCTGATTGGGCTCATCTTTTGTCCAGTGTAGTTTTTTCCTTATCTGAGCTTCCTGATGATCTAAATGACAGTGACAGAAATGGGACGGCGCAGGCACACTGCAGGCCTGGAGTAAGCGACTGGCAGCCGGTTGATGTGCACAGCTGAGGCAGACATGAAAGTCTTCCTGCAAGGACACCAGTGATGGCTCCGACATGCTGTTCACTCAGACTCTGAGCCTAGGCTGATTTTACTTTCACACTATCTACAAGCAGTGTTTCCGAACCCAGTCCACGTTTTTCCTTCCTCTTAGCTCCCAGAGGGCCTGTACCAGGTTTACGGTGTCCCTGATTGGCTGGGAGCTGGGAGGGAGCAAAAACGTGGACTGTCTGGGATTCCCGGAGGACTGGGTTGGGGAACACTTATCTACAGTACAGTGATGGTTACAAACTTTAGAACGTTGCAAGAAGGGTCTGTAGGACTCAAAAGGCCATTCATTTCATATTGTGCTCTATTTGGTTCTGTAAGTGCACAGCAGTGTGTGCACATAGTTATGCTTGAAACTTCATTTCACTTATAGCATAAGTCTGGTTGGAGAGGAAATCAAATTGACCCAGTTTACCAGGCACATAACCAGAAATAAATTTCATTGGGTGGGCCCAGTCCTAACTGACAATGAACTGCAAAAGGTTCAAAAGTGTTTGTAACTGTGCAGTATAACTTGGAAAAATGATGCAGTAATGTAAATGGCCATTAAATATACAGGGTGAGGCAGATATAGGCTTGATAAAATTCCTTCAAACTGGCTAGTTTGAGAGCCGCTTGACACACTACATAGCACTAGATGAGTCAGTCAGAGGCACCATTAGATGTATTCGCCTCTTCTGGACTTGTACTTCATACATGTATTGTGTAACACGTTGGCATTTGTTGCTACCGAGTTTCTCTGTCAAACAGCCTACAGGACAGTTATAACAGGAAGGTGTCTATCTTGCTGAAGGATAGACTTACAGCAATAGTTCCTGTCCTTAAATATAAATATGTTTGCTCAACATATTCCAGCGCTTAAACCAGTGAGTGACCCATCCTCCCAAGTTCGTCTGTCAGACATTTATCTCATCTCCCTAGATGAGACATTAGCTTCATATCCTGTTTGAAAAAAAAGTTGCATACAGACGTCTGCTAAATGATCTTGGACAGAGGAAGAAGCAAACTGAAAAATAGCCGTTAAGAGAAGGAACACCGCAGAAGTGTTCTAACGGATGCACAATGACGTCACCGGCCGTCGTGCCCGGGTTTACGCCCAGCGCAGCACCTTTGCACCTTTTACACTTCATGTGAGCACTCTTTGTGCCGCCGCTGCTCTGTTGTCTTTTTCTGAAACAGACAACAAAGCTACTATGAGTTTAAAGAACAACATGTGTGACGCTATAGAGCTTAACCTAGTTGTACATTAAGTTTAAAGCTCTGTACAGGTGTTGAGGTTTGAGGTACATTATCCCTAATAGACGTTTGACCACAGAATACACCAAGATATAGATACATTTCTGGTAAAGTGAGATGCATATGTATTAATGAGGGCTAACATGGTGGCGGGTTCCTAAGAAAAAATTGTATGCAGGAGTTAAAAAAATGTCAAATTGGAGATACACATTGTCTCTGTAGTTTAACTTTTGTTAACGGAGAGAGAGAGAGAGAGAAGGAGTGAGTGAGGGAAGGAGGGGGGGGGGGGGGTTCCCAACGTAAGAGCCCCCACAAAAAAAGGATGAGAGATGAGAAAAAAGGCGTACCAAACACCAAATAACAGCGTTCATAAAAATTT
>JABFDZ020000016.1:16956876-16970755 GCA_019775955.2 Pollimyrus isidori
CTTTGTAAACCCTAGAAATGGTTGTGCATGAAAATCCCAGTAACTGAGCAGATTGTGAAATACTCAGACCGGCCCATGTGGCACCAACAACCATGCCACGCTCAAAATTGCTTAAATCACCTTTCTTTCCCATGCTGACATTCAGTTTGGAGTTCAGGAGATTGTGTTGACCAGGACCACACCCTTAAATGCATTGAAGCAACTGTCATGTGATTGGTTGATTAGATAATTGCATTAATGAGAAATTGGAACAGGTGCTCCTAATAATCCTTTTGGTGAGTGTATATGGTATTTCAACAGAACTTGCAGTTTATGTAACGGCCTTTTGACATGAGACATCAGGCTGGAAATCTGACAGTGACGTGAGTCAAGCCGCTTAAATATTACTCGTGGTCAACTGCAGTCTGACGCGCGGGTGCCGGGTCGGCCGGAGTCCCACATGCGGGTGCCGGGTCACTTTGTGGACCTGAACAAAGTGCGCTTTGACTAAGAGCAGTCGAGAATGTTCAGAGTCATTTATAATTTACAGCTTGTAGCTAATGCAACATTTTAGGCTGGGAGAAAGTTCTTGTAATATATGTATTTCAAGTTTAAAATTAGGCATGATAGACCGCATTGTGAACTGTTGTTGACAATAACATGACTATAACACAATGGATGAATGAAAAGACCCCCAGCTCCTTGCTTTTATGAACTGCCCTGCCCTCTGGCCAGCTGCTCAGTCAGGGACCAGTCATTTCAATTAACTGGTGTTAGATGCATCCTCACCTTCTCACCCCCCCTAAAGCAGTGAGAGTTTAAACATTGGATAGGAAGGGCATGGCGTACTTTAGAATCCATTACGTGTGTTTGTGTGCGTGCACACATTTCTGTTTTTTTTTTTTTGCAGGTCCCATCTTGGTTAAAATTGCGTAGCCGTGCGTCTTTCCTGTTCGCAGTGTTATGCATGTGCGTAATAACAGAGTGGTGTATTTTGGACTGGGGTGCCCCGGAAGAACCCCACAGAGCGTCCAGAACGAGTGCCGTCTTAAAGGGAGCAGAGAGACGAGGGGCGCCTGGTCACCTGAGCGTTTGACCCAGCAGTTTTAATCACCTGCTCTTGATAGTGATCGGGCTTATCATACTCATCTACTGACACGTTGTCTGCAGTTGGACTGAAACTGCTATATGGTGATCCCCTTGGCGTGGGTTCTGACAGATTCGTTTCTCCCGTTGCCGCCACAGCACGATGCGTTGCAGCTTTGATCACTGCCCCCCACAGGTTTAATGCTGCCACTGCACTCCACCCACAGAGCACGCTCCGGCAGTTTAAGGTCTAAATCTTCTTCCCTGTGACCCTTATCGTGCCTTAGTCAATGTGGGAGAGAACAGGGAAATACGCTAGGCCTGCATTTGTTTAAAAGATGACTAAAACTGTGCGCCTGCACCCTCTAACGAGTGAGCTAGCGTTTCATTTATGTAAATATGGCTGTGGGAACTGCACTTAGTATCAGCTACACTCTTTAAAAACTGTGAATGGCGTCATGTGTTTTAATTAGGTGAACATCAATGTAAAGGTCACAGTTTAATGTTTATCACAGCGTTCCAATGAAGATTTGAAAGTGTGCAGCATATTGTGTAGAGAAGAGACAGTAATTTACTTTGAATATAAGAGAAGGGCCTGCAGAGGCTTAGTGGGGAATACTGTTACCTCACATCCTCTGTTGTGTGTTTGTGCATGCATATGCTTGCGTGGAGTCTCATTTTCTTAGTGTGTCACCCTCCACAGTCCAAAGACGAGCAGGATGAGGCTGACTGCCGACTTTAAAGTGGCTGCCGCATATCCTGTGACAGGCAGGCCCTGTTTTGTGACCTGCACTGCCTGGGATAGGCTCCAGGCCCAACAGTTACCAGGCTCAGGATAAGCAGGCGGTAGGATGATGGATGTAACAGAGAATTCGTTTTTTCTCCCCTTATTTTCTTTGAGTAGTTGCTTCGGCAGGTGGACGTTTTGGCGGAGATGCGCCCAGAAATGATCTTGTGTCACAGAGCCGTGACTAAATGCCTGCAGCGTGTTGATGGATACGGTCACCCTGACACTCTTCAGGAGTGCACGATCCTTCCTTTCACTCTTTGCCCAGCGGCAGAAATAAGGGGTTTGCAGTTTTTTCTTCAAGCCCTTTCTGTTCAGGAGTGACTATAAGTTACAGTAGCATGGTCGTTATCCCCAGGGCTAATATCTAGGTTTGTTCTTCCCATATACGGTCATGCTAGTGGTAAGACGTGAAGGGAACATACTGTCTGACCATGACCTTACTCTGTATGCAGACTGGCCTTTGTTGGCTGAAGATATCAGGCTTGAACTCTTCCCTCTTCCATGTACTTACTAACTTGCAGATTTTAGCCCCTCCCCCTCCCTGGTGATATGTTTTATAGGCACAAGGTTACGGTCATGTGATCATTTACTGCCACAGGCAGCCAGCCAATGGGGCGCATTTGAGCACTCCATGGTGCGCTTTGAACCATCATCTCGGGATAGCGGGGTATTAGGCGGTGACATCACTAAATTATTTGTATGGGAGAGACCCAGGGCCAACAGCGGAGTAGGAGGGGGGCCTCTGACGATGCAAAATGTGGCCGCTTACTTGCTCAAGTTGCTCACGTTTCCTTCATTGCCCAATTATTATGGTTTTGAATAGGGTACACTCATGCCATTCAAGAAGCTGCAGTTGTCAAATATGTGCATTTGGGAAAATTGTTCCACATCCTATGATCGACAGCACTGTGACTGAATGAAATTGTGGGCAGGGCTGATTTCAGGGGTACTGGTGTCACACCAACTCCCCATTGGTTCCAGTACTGGTATTATGGCTGCTGATTGATCACTTATTTCACTAGCATAACAACAAAATGAGTAAATGCATTTCCATTTGTATGCCAAATTCTGTCTGGACATCGTGGCGTTGAGAATTACTGACACACAAAGGCATTCAAACAGGTTTAAAAACCCTAAAGGCAATGTTGAGCACCTTCACCTGGCAGAATGTATACTTCAGCGGAGAATGAGAGACCTCCAAGCGGACGCACGCTCTGAGGAAGTTGATGTCAGCTCACATTCTGGGCTTTGGAGTTAATTTGCATGTTTTCTATCTTACATGCCACACTACTCTTCCTTCCTTCGTTTCCCGTATTTGATGCCTTTAAACCACTGCAACAGTTTCCATGGAAATAAAGAGCATCTAGTGACTGTTTTATGGTGTCTAGAACCATAGTTGTCACTTTCGTATTTAGAAAAAGAAACCTTTTTTTTTTCCAGTCGCACATGTAAATTCATACTATACTTGCTTTTTACCGCTTGATGACTTATGGTTTGTTATATAGTAAACAACTAATCAAATAGAAACAACCGCACATTCAGGTGGCTGATTCGGAAGAAGCCAGCTTGTATTTCTTATATGATCTCAGCTTGTTAGGCCCCATTTTTGCCTGAATTTGAAATGCCGTCCCAAAATCCTTACTTCCTCCTAGATTATTAGTTTTTAACATGCGGCTGAATATAGATAAATGTGCTGTTAACTTCAGTTGACTGGTGAAGCAGTGACTCTCTAAAACACGCTGAAGCCAGAGGCACTTCTCTCACTCGCTTCCTCCCCCCATGATGGATCACAGTATGATCAGGCCCCTGGGTTCCTAAACGAGGCCCCAGGTCTGTCACGCTCAGGCAGAGAGGACTATGGCCTGGTTGGGCATGCAAATGGTCCGAGTGAGGAAGCCGCTGTCCTGGCACATGTATACGTACGCACCTGCTAGTTCGACAGGAAGTAAGGCCTGAAGGTGAATGCGTTCCTTCCTCTTAAATGTGCAGCCACACCATCTCCTCACCACGTCCCAGTTCACAGGTGTTCATTAGCGGCTGTCATCCTTGTGTTTAACCGGACAAACACTAGCATCCTTTACTGTTAGTTATTCAACCCCCCAAACGAGAGATGCTACATATTTCTTTGAAAGTCCAAGAGATATTGTCATATATTCAACGAGGAGACACACGTCCTATATTATGTCGGTGTGAGGAACATGTTTCACCCTTTCTGCTTTGAAACAACCTGCTATCATGATGAGTAATCACTGTCGTTACGAAGTCATCGTAACCCGACATTATCTTCCGCTCTGCATCATCGCATAATTCTGCCGGGGAATGCTGGTATTTGGTATAGCATTCAGGGCATCTGCATACGAATGAATATCCTGGAAATGTGACCATCCAAAGCTCAGTGTGATGTAAATGGCGGGAAAGGCAGGGGTGCCTGCAACACTGCCAGGGTTTAGGGATGCTTCGGTCTTGGTTTTGAGGACATCCCTCAGGCTGTGTGATCCCAAGTCTAGTGTGGTCATCGCCTGCGGTCACCCGGTGGCCATGACATACCAGGACTGTGTCTCTCTGCAAGTTTACACTCATCCGTCATTAGCATACTTCTTGTTTACTGAGGAAACTTCTCACTTCCCTCTTTTGTCCCATGGAGAAAGGAGCTGTAAAGGTTACTGGGGCTGCAAAGGTTAATTTATTGTTGCTTTGGCATCGTCACCCCGGTCAGTGGGAATTTCGTTGTCCCGTGTTGGCAAACATGGTGCGTAAAGATCAACGCATGTGTACATTTGTGGGGGTGAAACATCCTTTTTTTTTTACGCAAGTGGCCAGTCACTGCGCTAATGGAGCATCTTCGCAAGATTTGCATCATGAGTAATGAAGAAACACAGTCCCTTATCTGAAATAGACGTCTAAAAAAGTGAACAGGATATAATATATTTAATAAGCATTTGTATTTAATGCCGTCATCTTCTGCAGTGCTGTGTGTCACGTTCTAGGTTTAAAGTGTGACGTTTGGACATCTCTCTCCCTCCATCTCTCCTTCAGAAATGGAAAAAGAACTGGTTTGTGCTGTATCCTGCCAGCCAGAATGGAATCGCACGCCTGGAGTTCTTTGACTGCAGTAATGCCAGTGAGAAACCCAACACCAAGAAGCTGGACAAGAAGATAATCCGGCTGGCCGAGTGCATCAGCATCCTGCCAGCCGTCACCGAGGCCTGTCCCAAAGACAACATGGCCGCTTTCTGTGTGGAGACCAACGACAAGACTCATGTCTTTGCTGCCGAGAAGCAGACCACTGCTGAGTGGGTGGAGAAGATGTGTGAGATCGCTTTCCAGGTGAGGGCCCCAACCCCACGTGTGGGAGGCGTTTGTGTGTGTGGGCCCACTGACTTTACAATTAGGGCTGCATGACTGTAAAAATTTGAAATTTGAATTTTTTTTTTTTGTGATGAATATCGCATTATTTATAAAGCAAAAAATGGATAGTACTATTACCCACAAACCAAATAGAACATGTCTGCCAAATGAGCTGCCGGTGATGCTGAAAGTGTTTCCAAATTGCTCATGGGTGTGCGTGTGAGTGAGCTCTGTGGTGGGTTGGCTCCCCATCCTGGGTTGTTCTCTGCCTCGTCCTGTAGCCTCTGGGAAAGGCTCTGGACCCCCTGTGACCCTGAATAAGACAAGCAGCTTCTGAACAGGGATGGATGAATGTTGCCCCAAGTACTGATAATCTGCTTTTGCTCAATATCATCTCTATGGCATCTGAAAAATTTCAACACTGTGAAAGGCGTGTATTGGCACCCAGTTCGTCACTCTCTCCTCCTCATTCTTCAAAAACGCACTGTGCTGTCAATGACTGACTCTGACAGCAAGGAAGGAAATGGCTATGATTGGCTAATAGAGAGGCCAGGCAGAGCTCACGCAGAAATGGCAGCGTAAAAATGTCACACTGATTTTTAACACTAGGTAATCTTGAAAAGGAACAGTCAAGAAAATTGCAAAGCTTCCCAAGTTTTGTTTTTGGAAGGACAAAGCAGTAAAAATGCTTTAGTGACACTGTTTCGGCTATTTTAGAAACTTGGGTGCTTTTAACAACACTGATATGTTATGGCGTAATGTGGAGATGATATGACAGTATGACGAATTAGATACCGGCTGACTATTGTGGTCCTTGCAGTGTGACAACTGCATGTGTATAACACGCAACGTCCATATTAACACTCGCTCACAGTGCCGTTCACGTGCTGACTCTGCTTCTTCGCCCCGCAGAGCTGAGCTGCTTGTAAAATCTTTTTTTTTTTTTTACAAGCCCACCACCACCACATCCCCCCTCTTCGGAGGACGACTTTATTTTACATTAAATTCAAGAGCAAAGACTGTGGCCGCTCTGAACTCACCTGTCCTAGTACCGTGAAAAGAAAAGAAAAAAAACATAAAATCTTTTAAAATCCCTGGGTCGTGACCATGGGTCCATCGGTAAGTGGCTTACAATTCATCAAGCGCTGCTCTCTGCTTCCTTCGGCAGAGGGGCAGCGGGACAGACGCCAATGGCCAGGAGCTGCAGATGGCAGACAACCTGATTTACTACTCCAGGGAAGAAGGTAAGAGGAGACCGTTTACGAGAACAAAACGGCAACAAAAAAAAACCCTCAAAAAGTTATTTGTTGAAAATGGGTGCAGGGTGTAGCCTAGTGATTAGGCCCAGTTGCAGCCAGGTTTATAAGGGAAAATGCTGCCCGCTGAAGTCCGAGGAGACCGCTTGTGATTCTCAGTACTGCTGGGGTCTTGCTCTACTATCTGCTTCATCAAAATGTCCAGAAGTATTTCTGTGCAGTATCTCTTTATGTAAAAGAATCTAATAAGGAACTGAACAAAGCAATATAAGGTAAACTGGGTGAGGTGAACTCGACTCCAGTATGCTGAAGCTAACTGTATTTGCTGAACTGATAAGGCCAGGCGTCAGCAGGACCGTACCCAGTTACTCACCCGATGGCACAATCCAAAGGTCCCATTTGGCACCTTCCATGTGTGGATTTCATTTCTCACCCTATAATAAGGAAGCAGCTTTGAAACGGTGGTCCCGACGCGTAGTGTGATCGCCATCTATCTTGTTTTGTTTTTAGACGGCTTACTGCAGCGTGAGGAATCTCTGGCTTTGTGGGGCCAGATGCAGGGTCCCATAGTCTTATAAAAGAAGCCGCCTTTTGCTTGGGTTTTTTTCTTATTGTCAGCTCATACTGCCTCCTGCAATGACGTTTGGCTGTATCTGCCAGAGTCGACCCTTTGCCTTTGCCAGCTCATGCTGTTATGAGCAAGCTCTTCTAGGAGGCTTCTGCAGGCTCTGGGATTACACGCAGATGTCATGTCAAAGGTGCAGTCTTGTTTGACAATGAGAAAAGCCCAACAGGAGCCCACTGAGGGAAAAAAAATACCATCTCTGGTATTGGAAAAGCAGCACCCTGTTGATCAAAAATAATTGAATTAATTTCAGAGTAAGAGTCCCCATGGTTCGATATGTATCATGGAATTGAGGCCACGGTAGCAGTAAGGTTTACGTAATCTTACATAAGGGAAATGTCACACTGTTAAACTATAAACCGTTATTAAAATAATGAACCGCATATTTTGCTTGGTAGAAATTTGTTTACTTACTGGGTAGGGGTGTCCTGGTACACTGCATATTATAGAGCTGTTCGATACTTATACCATGGTATTTCGTAGTGAGGGGCCGATCCACATTTTTTCAGTTCTGATCCAATTCTGTTACACAAGTGTCAATGCCGATTCTGATACAACAGCTCTTTTTACTTGAATACTTTAATATAATAAATATATCTTTACACTTCATATGTTAATATTTTTAAACAAGTACATACAGATTTTTAAAAATATAATGCCAAAAAAAGCTTTAATTAGGCTACCGGTAGGTCGGTCTCATTCTTGGTAGCGTTTTTTTTAAGGCATCTGCATCTCACACTTTGATGTGATAGTAACCTCTGGGGTATCAAGGTGAGTGCAGAAACGGCCCAAGCTAAGGACTCCCAAATCATCCATTTTGTTCTCAAAAAAGTATGTCTAAAAAAACTTGGGTCGTCTTATTTTCAATGGCTAAAATTTAAATGTCATCATACAACAGCAAATGGCATTCCGAACTGTTCAATAAATCTGTGGTACATATCGAACCTTGGGCAAGTGGTATCATTACACCCCAGTCTACAAAGCATTTGATTAAATTCAGGGGATTAGATTTTGGCCTCAGAACAATGAACATCTGAATCTACATTAAGAACCCAGCATTCGAGTTTGGGGTCTGTAAAGAGCATAGCTTTTCTCATTTGTTGTTTTTCCTTTCTTGACGTCACTTCTGGTGCCATTCCAATTTCATACAGTCCCCACGTGGACACCAGCGTCACTTCCCATCAGTCACATGTTTAGAGTGATTCACCGTGTTTGCTTGCTGGTCAAAGGCAGACACTTCCTTTTGCAGACACTCGCATCCTCTTCCTGCCAGCCAGAGAGGCTGTGAATTGAAGGAAAGAGAGACATGCTTGTATACGGAAGAAGCCCTTGGGCATCTCTGACGATCAGCTGCCCTGGTTTGTGCACAGCGCATTGCTGCGAGGTTAAAGAACAGCTTTGGGCTTCCATTTCAAGATCAACTGCTGTCAGTGATGGCGGCTGCTACCACATTTTGGTGGAGAATCGCATAGCTGCAAATGCCTTTGAGAAAGACCCTTTACCCCAGCTTCCCTCTCCCGTGTCACATTAAAAAAATAATGTTCAAATATGAAAATGGACAGATGCTAATTGCTGTCAGATAGGGCTAGGCAATTAATCGAATTTTAATTCCACTTACCATTTTGGATTCCACAGTCAATGAGCAATCGTGTCGAATAATCGCGATCTCAATATTGACGAAAATAATCATGATCATGATTTTTGCCGTCAGGTGTTACAGAGCACTTCTGAAACATGCTTGCTTTGAGCGTGGACTGTGTGATTTACCCCATTGCTACGTGTCTCCCTTCCCTCAGTGAATGAGTATTGGGTGAGTGTGCAGCGGACGGAAGCCTCTGAGCGCTGTAGCCTCCAGGGCACGTACTGGCTGAAGGCTGACAGCGAGAGCCTGATCCTGAAGGAGCCCAACACCAAGAAGACGCTGCTGATGTGGCCATATAAGCTGCTTCGTCGCTATGGCCGAGATAAGGTCAGGGTCCGAACGAGCCTGTCGTTGCCAGGGGTCACCAACCTGTTGTGCTTAGTCTAATTGTAATTCTTAGAAATTCAGGTCGATGGTCAATCTATGGTAATGTTACAGAAATACTGATAATCTAGTAGATTTAATTCAGTTCTAGCAACTTATTAGTAATTGAGGGATTCTTTAACTAATTGTCCGGTTTCTGGAGCAAGATGCAGTTAGCGGATGGCCTGGGGGGGATGATGGAAACATCCTGAGTACATACTGGCTTGAATAAGACGGTCAACATGATGCTAAAACCTCAAACATCCTAGTGACGCCTACATATCAGCAGGTGTTAATGCACTTGTCAGGTTCCTCTAAATTTTAAGCGGCAACAGTGGAAACTGTTCTGGTGGCTACTGTGGTTTTGCTCTGTTGCCCTGGGCCTTCGAACCCCAGGACAGTTTTATACAGGTGTTGTGGGTCACTTGTAGGTGTCAAGGTCAATGTTTTGTGGTCCCCCCCCCCTTTTTTGGGAAGTGGTGGTATGGTGTGAAAATCAAGCTCAGGATGGTTTGAAAACATAAGGACAAAAATACAATTTACACCCCCAAAAAATCAAGTTCAGATATTCATTCAAGGTTTTAGGGCCGAGTGGAAAATATTCAAGCTCGTCATTTAATCGAATCGGCTGACTAATAGTGTGTGCGCATCCGCATGCTTCCACTACGTCTGCTGGAACGCATCAAGCCGTAACTCTCTTCAGAAGTCACAAGTGTTTATATCACAGATGTAGCTATTATTGGCTATCCCCTGGGCGTTTGTGCCTCACCTACACGTTACATGTCATAGATATCTGCTTTCTGTAATCTTTCCATCCTTTACCGACCTCAACTGAATGGGAGTTCAGTCCATCTCCAATACTACTCAGTGTCATCATGTCCTATCATGCTGAGATTTAATTAATAGAGAATGTTTAATAGAATGTAAAATCACGGTATGTGAAACGTACCCCTTTCACATCCTGTTTTGAACTCCGGTTCTTCCATCCAGGTCATGTTCTCATTTGAGGCGGGTCGGCGCTGTGAATCGGGTCCCGGGAACTTCACCTTCGAGACCAAGCAGGGTAACGAGATCTTTGGGATTGTGGAAGCTGCTATCCGGGAACAGAAGGCCCAGGCAGAAGAGCGGCACCAGAGCTGCCCGTCACTGGATCTGGACAGCAGCTTGCTCCAGCAGAACCGCTCTCCCAATTCTGATAGTGGCGGCGACCCAGATGGCGATTCTGGGGGCAGTAAGCCTGGGTCAGCCGACGGTGTCTTTGGCAGGAAGGATGCGGAGGGGAAGAACCTGAAAAACCGCATGCTTCCAGAACCCCCCCCAGCAGCGTCCAGCACCCCACCTCGCTCCCCTCTGGCCCGTGGTACCAGGGGTCCTCCATCTCAGGAGGACCAGAGCAGTTTGTACTCTGAGCCAGCAGACTCAGTACGCATACCCCCCTCCTCTGTGGACTACCTGTACTCTGACCCTGTGGACAGCATCAAGACCCCCATGCCGGTGCCACGGCAACGACCCCAGGGGGATGAAGGTGCACGCAACCAGGGCAACAAGCAAGAGCCACTGTACTCGGACATCTACGACCGGGTAGACCTTACCCAGCGGACTGCAGCTTTGGTGCTCGATGGGAGGACGCGAAATGGAGCTCGACAGGTGGAAGGGGCACCCACGGAGCACATCTACGACGAACCAGAAGGGCGCGGTGCACCCCAGGGGGCCACAGTCTATGATGAAGCCCGAATCGAGCCCCAGGCCTGGAGAAACCGAGGGCTGGAGGACCCCCCGTTTGGCCATGAATTTCCCTACAACCCCACCACCGATGATTACTCCGTCCCAGCATACGGCAAACAGCCACAACTCCGAGCCAAGGGCCCCAAGCCTCTCCCAGCCCCCAAACCTAACAAGGTGTTAGTGCCTCGTAAGGACCCCCCTCCACTGCCACAAGGCAAGATAGGTGCCAACCTCAACAATAACAACAGCGGCGGTAACGGGGCAAAGCACACAGACATCTACAGCCAGATCTCCAGACGCAAGTCACCATCCACTGCTTGGCACCCCAGCTTGTCATGCTCTCCTGATGTCATCTATGACAACCTTGGGAACATCTAATTTCATGAACTCATCTCATCCATCGTTTTGAGGTCTGCAACTTTCCTTATCTGACTCTTTGTAACGTCCCCCGACCTAAGAACTGCAGGTGAGTGCAGAACTATGGAATTTGAATAGTGCCTTCTGCTGGCAGGATATGCACTTAGAGAACTTCTATCACCACCTCCTCGTCCTGTGGTGAAACATGTGCCTGAGAGACTGGAGCTTCTTTACTGTGTCCATTATATGCTCAGAGACCCTGGCAGAGCAGCTGATGGCCTTGCCCTGATACTCTATTTCACCACGGGATCCTTATACTGTTTTTCCCGTTTGGTCTGAGAAGAAGAGAGACAGAGTGGGCAGGGAGAGAGGCAGACGCTTGTTTTGCACAGTTTGCTCTCACAAGTTTTGCACAGGTCTCACTTTCTGCCTCAGGAAGAGAGAACCACAACAGGAATGTGGCTCTGTTGCTTCAGGGACTCCTGCAGTCCCTTCTCTGTCACAGTAGTGTTGCCCGTCACTGCTGGTGGACTCGTTGAAGGTTACGGATTGAATGAAGACTGTGGCTCCTCAATATTACCTTGCTGTTTTAACATCAGACCTGTCACTGAGCTATAAAGCGCTTATTTCCTAACAATCTGGTATCATCATTCCTGAAACATGCTAGGCTATGTTCAGCACTTATTTTTATTATTATTATTATTTTAATGTGTATATGGGATAGCCTCTCATAAACCTATGAGCCTGGGGTGAGAACCTGTTTGGGACAGCATTTTGGTATCGCCACTTGAGGTCTGACAATCGGACAGAAGCAGCCAGAATCACTTTGGCTTGTTTTTAAAAGACAGAATATTGACTAAAGCTTGTATTTTACATGCAGTTAAGCTAATCCACTATCTTTTATGCTTTTCTGAAACAGCTGTATTGTTGTAAATAATAATAAAAGTATTTTAAAATATACTTTTGTATCATTCACCTGAATACAGTATTCATGCATGCTGGTTATTTGAAATATTATCTTTTAGAGTTTTCGACCATTAAACTGGCCATTAAAATGGCACGTCGTCTGAACCCTTTCTGTTTAATCCAGTTACCATTAAGGTTTGCCAGAGAGAACCAAAGAATTCATTGCCTTTTGAATAACGACCAGTCAGAATAGCCTTGCTGGAGTTCCAGTTGGATGTTGCTTAAAGGAGTCTGTATGGCTGGCTTTGTTCACAAGGAACAAGCTGTTCCTCGACCTGTCGCTGCAGGGACTTTTTTGAAGTTACTTCTTCATGCTGCCAGGATTATAATCTGTCGGCCATGGTGTCATTCGTCTCCTGCCTACGCAATGAAGTTAAAAAGTAACTAAATCAACTGTGACGGTGAAACTAAAATCATAACGATTCTGGCCAAGTTCTCCACTATGAACTATGCTTATCAAAAAAGTCAGGTATTTACTTTTCAAAGTAGCTTGCGTCTTTTACGCTGCTAAACCCATTTATGTTGTCAACGCAAATTCCCATTAACATCACTGAGAGTGTCCTTATAGAAATCCCTAATTTAAATGCAAGGAGTGATTGTCTGTGTCTCGCGAGCAAAGGCTACCCCGTCCAAGTTGGCGGGTTCACTTTTTTTTTTTTTGCTACACTTCTGAATATCATTTCAATTAATACTTTTTCAAACAACCTTTCTGACTGACCTGTGAATGCCTCCCACAAAACATATGAATTTCTCACACCGAATTAGTGATTTGTTACCTTTGCCTGATGTCTAATGGCGTTCCCCCGGTGCATATTGTTCTGAGGCCTCATTTTATACCATTTTTGTCACTCCAAAAATAGAATTCTTGTAGTTTCAAACCACCGCAGAACCAGCTGTTTTAGGCTGAAGTTCTGCAACCAAAGAAGGTCTTGTTGACTTCGCTGAGGTGATCTACTGATATTACTTAAGTTCCTGTTTTCTGTTGTTCAACTTCTTTTTTGTATACCAGGTTATTTCACTGCAAAAAAAAAAACTGGAAACAGTAGCAAAAAAAAAAAGAGCATAAATTCTGTGTAGAAATGTAGATCATCAAATAACTGTTTGCATGACGAGGTGAGAAATGATGCAACACACTGAAGAGTTAATGCTGATCATCTGGAAACAGCTTGCAGTCTAATGTACTCCAGGGCAGTGAGCTGAAGTTCTGCCCCCCGGTGTGTGTCGTTTTTCTGTTCTCCTCCTTTCGTGTTCAGCTGTCTCTTACCGGGAGAGTGTGAAGGCACGCTTTACAAATCGACGGGCATGCCCCCCATATCCTGAGCCGCAGGAGCCCCTCCAGCTCACCATCACCTTGCACCCCATAGGCGTCGATGGACTCCAACGAATAATACAATAAAGCTAATTCTGAAATGACAGTTTTGTGCATGGCAACTAGGCCTGGTCACAAAAACCACTTCTATTGGCTTACATAGTCATCGAAATAATTGCGATAAACAATATTATTCTCATTTTAAGATCATTTTATGCCAGTGATAGAAAGACAAATGATAGCATAATAATGCACGTACAGTGGGACCTCGGTTCTCAAACTCAGTCCGTTCCAGAAGCCTGTTCGAGAAGAGATATGGTTGAAAATCTATTTAGTTACCGTATCTTCCGGACTACAAGGCGCACCTGAATATTAGCCGCACAAGCTAAAATTAGGGTAAAATCCTGTTTTGTTCATACATTAGCCGCACCGG
>JABFDZ020000016.1:16971814-16993146 GCA_019775955.2 Pollimyrus isidori
TGAATGAAAGCTTCCTTTGCTCCTGTAATACTCGTCTTGCTCTTGCTAATCTAGTCTCTTTTTCGCGCTAATTCGTATAGCACTACTTTACCTGGCGGATGGACAAGTGACCAACATACCGCTCTTTTCTCCCATGACTGTGTGTCTGATCACATCCCCTTCCGCCAGGCAAAAAGTAGTGCCGTACAACAGCGGAACAAACCAAAACAAATCCTCTTACGATGTCACAAAAATCATGAAAAATCCATAGTTAGCCGCACCGGACTATAAGCCGCAGGGTTCAAAACTTGTGAAAAAAGTAGTGGCTTATATTCTGGAAATTACGATATATATATAGGTTTTAGGAATTTTACTTCTAGGGATAGATAGAAGGTTGCCATTGGATATTTCTATGGTTGATGTTCATTGCACTAGAGGCCCAAAGACAAACAAATCATTACTTTAGCTAAATAGTATTAAAAAATGGCAACGGAAGTGTTTGACATTTGTTTTTACTGTATTTCAGTTACTAACCAATATTCATAGTTATCGTTTAGTTAGTTTTTATTTTATTTCAATTTATGGAAATGTTTGTACTATGAATATTTTCCTTGCAAGTACATAATGTTTTAGTAAAATTCTTATTTATTCTCAAAACACCCACAGCGCAATGACCACATGTCATAAACATGACATTTAAGAGCGGCTTTGCCTACAAGTGTGAGCATTCATGAGATGGTACTGTAGTAGCAACTTCTGAGTCATGAATTTTGCGACCATTAGATATTGTGCTTTGTTGACATTATAGATTCCTACTTAGGTCAGAGTGCATCTCACCCAGAGAGAAGACGGGCTAAATCTACCAGGGAGCTTTTTGAAGGAGCATTAACAAGGCTCCAGACTAACTAACTTTTTCCACTAGCAACATTGTTGCTCCTTACTGAAAATTTTATGAGCATCAGCACAAAATGTTGCCGCACCACTTAAATCAACATGCAAAACAACACATTCACATTATTTCCATGTTAAATGTACTACTGATAAATGTTTTGGTAAACATGCAATTCACAAAAATAACAATATGATGTTTTATTTACGAGGGGAAAAAGTCAGAGTGAAATTGTGCTTTAATAGAAAAAAAATGGTGCTACTGTCACCAAATAGCTAAGCTTGAGTTAGGGGACATCCTGTGAAGAACTGCCCCCAGCCCACGTCTCTATAATAATGATGACCTCGCGTTAACTCGCTACTCTAATCACCCTCTGTCTCACGCACACACATATACTGGAAGCGCTGGCTATCGTTTAGATTTTATCAATTCCCAATCTGATTCTGATTCTGCTCATTGAATCTGGTTCTGACTGATTCTTGGTTCTGATTACGACACACACACACACACACAAAAATGTCAAGATGTTTCAGAAACAAAACACTGCATTTATTTTCTTTTAAGAAGTCGGCTGCAACTTTTACAACAGGTCATTTCCCTAACTTAAAACAAAAACATGGCGTTTCAAGATCAAATAAATGAGATTAACAACCACACTCCGAATCTTGGATGTCAGTTTGCCTGGTATCAGTTTAATATTATTAAACTGAAGATCCAGTACGCAGATCCAGTTTAATAATCAGTAAACGGTAAGTATGTCTACTTTTATTCATACAGCAGCTTAATTCCAGGAGGTACATAAAAGTAAATTAACCTTTGGGTTTAGCAGTAGGCTTATTTCCAAACTCACACCAGGCTTGCAGTCCTAACAACAGAGTATTTTCAAGTTAAAAATAGTAGCACGAGTCATATGTAGCAAAAAAATGTAATAATTGTTAGATGATACCTAAGTTTTGATACTGTTCAGACAATGCACTGTGGTATAAGGTATTTCGACTCTAATTTGAAAAACCAAAATACAGTTTCAAGGAAATATCGCAGTATGAGCTGCTGCCATTTTACTGCCCAAGCCGTTACACAGTTGATGCAGGTGTAGGAATCAATATGTGGAATCATGATTTGAATGTCCTATAGAATTCCTAGTTCTTAAAAATTTAGAACCGTTTCTAATTTGGAATCCAACACACCAATCTTCCCTGCATCCTGGTCTTTCACGTGATATATGATGATTAAGTCCTGCATTTTTACGCAGTACATTCCTGTGGGAGTATTTGTCGGATCTGGGCGAAGACAATTACCCTCCTCACGCACCTCCTAGTAACCTTCCTCCGATCTCTGCCAGATCAGGACTGTAACTGAATTTTAAAGAGTCTGCAAAAAGCAAAACTGCTCTCACGGCCCTTTTCATACATCCTCAAGTGCTCTGGGTAATATGGAAACTCTGTAGTCAAGTTCTCTCTTTAATTCAATTTGTTTAAATATATTGTGAGAACTGACTTTAACAAGGATCTTAATACAACGTGGCAACTTGTTAAAACTGTCTGCCTCATAAAAGATTTAAATGAATGACATAGTAAAAGCAGAATTATTGAGTCTGAGGTCTTCACAAAGAAGGAAATATGCGAAAGAAAAAAGAATAATGAATATTTTATTTATAGTAAATATGAACTGACGGGAAGATTCTGGCCATGAGAGTCTGCAACCTGGCGACTTGTATGAAAATGTTGCAGCGCAAAAAAAAAAAAACCCAAACAATAAACAGCTGAAATAAAATATGCAGATACCACTTTTCAAGTAATATTTCAAGAGTGAAGTATGACAGGCCTTCTAGAGTAGCTGGCAAGGAAGAAACGGAGACTGACATCACAGGGCTGGAAATCTGGCTGGTTACAGTGTTCTAAGGCTGCTGGCAGGTCACCACGTTTGTTGGAGCAGAGGTGCAGGGCACCGCCACCATTCATAGCCAGAACTAAAAAGGCTTTGGGGCTGATGCAAACTGGAGGGGCGCCACGGTCGCCTTAGTTCTGCCCTGGACAGAAAGAGAGGCCCAGGGATCTGTGAGCACCACGAGGAGAAGGAGATCCTGTGGAGCAGTAGGGCAGGCCTCGGGTCGGCCATCGGGTGTTACAATAGCATGGCTCATATGGGAACAGGACTACAGCTCAAGCAGGTCTCTTGTTAGTTTACGCTTGTGAAAAAAAGTTCTAACTATAACATACAAGCAGCAGATGCCACTCATATTGCAGTACCGCAGTATTTAAATGTTAGCTATTGCAGACCTCAGTCTGTATCATGTAAATTCAGTTTCAGTATTGCTGTGGTGTCAGAAGTTACACTTCCTTTTTCCACACTCAGGCTTAGCATATGGTTTCCAAAGCGTGTCACGTTATGACCTATGTAGCCCGGGGGCGGCTGGCCACACTCGAAGCTTATAACATGCTGAAGATCCTACATCTTTCACTCTGTCATCTTACATCTCACACTGGGCAGGCTCCAGCTCGATGCTGAAGAGCGAATTTTAGAGACGCGTCTAAATCTCAAAATCTTTTTAGCCCTTACTGTCTAGTTATTGACTTTCCAGAGCCTGACCTTTGGAAACTTTCATCCACTATCTGATGCATCACCTGCTCTGCCTAAACTAATTTCTGTTCTACAAAGATGCTATTTTTATTCATATCAGGCGAGAACCATTAAAAAGTCATGAGTTGATGGCCGCATTTTTTTCAATTGACAGTTGAATGACAATGCAAGTAAAATTGGTTTAAGATGGTAAGGAACTATAATAATATTAGACATGAAAAGAAAAGTTTTTTAAAGTGTAAGGAGATGAGTCCTCAAAATGCTTACAAGAGAACTTTCCCAGAGGGTACTGGGATCTTATAAAAAAATGAGAAAATGTATTATGACTGCCTATTTTCCACTGAATAGCTTTACTGTGATACTGTTAGTGACACCCTATTCAGTACTGTGTTCAATCCCGCCATTTTGAATCCTGGCTGGCTGATAAAATCTGCCTAACAGAAGCAACCACTGTTTCAATGAAAGCAGAGAGAAATATTCTGTAAGATCTAATGCACGATAAGTGCAGCTGCAGGTTGCTTTTCACAAGAGCAGCCCCACCTAGTGTGCAGCATGTTGCACTCCCAGCTAAGAGCTTCTACACAGTAACGTGTGGAAAACATGGACAGGGTCCCATATCATAAACACATAATATCACCACTGCTACTGCCAAGTGGTATTAATGTTTACAATCCTAACCTCTGAAAACCAACCAGGTTTATGTCCTACCAAAGGTCTGCTCATCAGGGCCAAGCACACCGCACATCTTCCTTACTGCCTGTTTCTCAAGCTTACCTTCTCTGCTCTTCCTCCTGTCCCTGTAAGGCGGACCGGTTTGACCGGCCGTTCTGGTGGCCAGGGCTGGTCCCCGCGCTGAAAAGTGTACGGGTGCGATCTGCGCATTTGGAGGACTCGCAACTGCTGATATAGGTTGGTCTTCAGGGAAAGAGGATTGAACACTGGATCCTCTTCCAGCTGTGCTAGAGAGTTCTAAGAAGGACCAAGATATCAAACTAGGCCACTTGGATTCAATCCGCAACTAAAGCCAACACAAGACAACTACGGTCACTGTATCAAAAACTATAATGAACATGGCACCATTATCCAGGGAACTGCTAAGTTCATCAAATGAAATAACCACAAAACAAGAATCTTTGAATTGAGACACTTATACATAGAACAGTCATGCAGAAAAATTTAAGCTAAACATGATGTGCCTGGAATGTTTGCTTCTTCAGCTTTTTCAAGGCTGTAGATCATCCTGTCTTGTAATCTACAGGGGTTAGAAACTGAAACACTGGCCAATAAAGGGTTCGAGGTTTCACGCCTATATTTGCGGTCTGGTGGCCAATTTTCACTTATTCTGCGTTCTGTCAATAAGAGCACAGTGTGAAGCTTGATTTAGTAGAGCAATAGCACAGCAGTACATAAAATATTGCAATCTACACAACATAATTTTGGGGCTGTTTTTTTATTCTCCCCCTTTTCCTCATGTAACCATGTTTCTATACTATATGTCCGGGTCGCTGCTCGTGTGGTCGACCGGCGGGCTAGTGGGGTGATGTGCATGTCTATTGTGTGTGTTGCTCCTCTATGCCTTCTTAATTGCCCCTCGGGGATAAATAAAGTTCTTTGAATTGAATAATGGAAGACATATTAGAGTTCAAAAGCAGACAGATTGTTAGTGCATATCTCACTAGTGCATCTGTGACCAGAGCAGCGAGTCTATGTCGTGTATTGAGAGCCATGCTGTCCTGGGTAATTTCAGCATACCACCATGTAGGACAGACCACATCCAACAGGACTAACTGTGGACACAAGAGGAAGCTGTCTGAATGGGATGTCTGGGTACTAACCTGGATTGTGTCCATAAAATATAAAACCACAGCTGCCCAACTCGAGTCTCCCATTTACATCAAAACTGTTCATCGGGAGCTCCACAGAGTCATTCATGGTCAGGCTATAACCAAATTTTTGGTCACTCATGCCAATGCCAAACGTCAGATTCGATGGTGCCAGCAGTGAATATCTTGGGCTGTGGACAATGTGAAACAGGTACTGTTCTCTGAGTCTACCTTCACTGTCTTTCCCACATCAGAGAGTGTTATGGTGTGGAAAAGCCCCACAGAGGTTTACCACCCGGACTGCTGTATACCCAGAGTGCAGCATGGGGGTGATGTTAGTCCTGCAATATTATGGCATTCCGTAGGCCCACTACCCAACCATTCACCCAATGGTTTGAACATCGTACACTGAAGGTAGTGCCATGTATCAAGATGATAATGCACCAAAACATACAGCAGGACTGGTGATCGAGTGATTTGATGAACATGAAAGTGAAGTTGAAAATTTCCTAAGGTCTGCACAGTCAGCAGATCTCAATATCATTGAGACTCTTTAGGGTGTTTTTGAGGAGAAATTCTTTCCTTCACCAGCAAATTGGTCACAGTTCTGCAAGAGCAATGGTTCAAAATCCCTCTGGCCAATGTGTAGGGCTTGTATCTCTGATTCTGAATGAAGATGAAGACTCCTCGTCTTAGAGGAATGTATTATGAGGAGAGGTTAACTGAGCTTAATCCACTCAGCCTCGAGGAAAGGGGACATGATCCAGGTCTAAATGATTGTAACAAGTCTGACTGCTGTTCTGCCAAATAGTTACTTCAATATTAGTTTAAATATTAGTACTCATAGCCATACTTGGAAATTAGTGGGAGAACATTTTAAAATGTATTCGAGAAAGTACTTCTTTACACAGAGTCTTCCTGCTAGTGTACTGGAAACTAAAACCTTTGGTGTTCTTTAAATCAGAGCTAGAAAAGATTTGAACAACTCTGAGCTATTAGTTGAGTTCTCCCAAAACAAACTTGATGGGCCAAATGGCTTCCTCTCATTTGTAAATTTCTTATGTTCTTAATGCAAATGAAGCTGTATTTCTATTATCATTATTAATTAGTTATTAATAATTATTAGGCCGCAAAAGGAGGCCCTAACACCATACTTATAAATTATCGTGGTTTCAGTTTCATTGTCTAACCCCTGTACTAAGAAGTGTTTGGAAAAACCCCTGTGACACTGGTACTATGAATCTAAGTGTAAATTACTGTAATTACTGTACTGTGCATTTCTGTTGTCATAGCCTGATATGGAGTCCCACAGTGAATCGTTTTTTTTCTTCCCTGATATGCCTGGAAGGATTATAAAGAAACATCTACCTCACAGTGAGACCCGACAGCTTTTGACTTCAGCTTCTGACTTAAATATTGTACTTTAGCTTTGCCAAGTCAGTGTGATCATAAGGTTGGGAATCGCAAATGGGGATTAACTGAATACCACAGAAACGATAAAGGGAAATAAAGCAGCCACTCTGGTGCATGAGCAAACAAATCATGTTCAAGCGAAGGTACATTTGTGTGTACAGACAAACCTAGTCAGGCTTGCTAGACGAAAAACAACCATCGCACCAATTTATACCTTCTGGGGGAAAAGAGAGAGTCGTACCTGCTTGACACAAGAAACCCCAGTAATGTCACAATTAATGCTGCTGTTAGTATGTGTATCTTAAGCCAGGTGGCGAGCAGTGCTGGTGTACTGAAGGACCTGGGTTCAAAGCTGGGGCTAGCCGTGTGAGCTCCTTTCAAGAAGTCCCACCTGGGATGATGCATCTTAATCTGTTTCTTTCCCGTCCTTCTTACCATGGTTCAAACTGCATGTTTTGATGCCACCTACACAGTTTTTTCTGAAGGTCAGCGGATGGCTCAGACAGCCAGACAGACATCAAATGTCTATTTGTATTATTTCATTTCCTCTGTTCTGTTTTAACTTTTTTAATGCAGTCTAAAACAATGTACTGATCAAAATAAGAGAAAGGGTGACATTTTTGTAATTTACAAAGTCGCAGCTTATCAGAATTTTGTCATGTAACATGAATGGATATATTTTAATCATATTTCATCATAAAAGCTCACACATCACAAAATAAAGGTTTAAAACAACAAATTCGGAGCTAGTCTGTGATAAAAATTAGAGAATGATTTGTTATATTTCCCGGTTTTTGGCTGTACTGTGAAAATTTCTGAGAACCCCAATCCCTTTGTCAACATCGGTAGTCATTTTGCAAGGTGACAAACCCAGTGACATCACTTTGCTCAGAGGATGACTGATTGTGTGACTTGAAGCCACTGGAAGAGAATATAGTTATTCCAAGAGTTTCACTTCTTGAATAGTAAAAATGTACAAAAAATGTATGCCATTCAAGTTCGAAAAACAGGCTGGTCACCCATGCAAGACCAGCATGCAAGAGAACAGGATGACAGAGAGACTGTCATTAGGAGATTGGTTCAACACTGCAGCAGGAATGGTTCAACACTGCCAACACCGCAGATTGGTTCAACACTACTGACCAAATCAACTCGGGATTCCACAGTGATCAAGCCACTTATCAGCAAAAAGAATAAAAAGGCTAAAATAGGCCTCTGCTCAAAAGCATTGTTGGGTGAACTGGTCCAAAGTTCATTTCAGTAACAAAAGCAAGTTTAATTTAGTGGGTTCAGATGAGAAGCACTACATGTGGCATTGATTTGGGGAAATACTCTAAATGTGTGTGAAGAAGTCAGTAAAGTTCAGAGGGGTGAGTGTTGTGGTGTGGGGTATGCTCCCATCAGCAGCAGGCCTCTCATACAGCTACATGACATGGTGAATGCTAATGTGTATTCTGTAACAACCCTTTATGTAATAATGTTGCATTATATAATAGCGACAAAATCCATAGGCTACATTATAATTTTAGACTGAAATAGTAACCTTTTACAATTATCATCATGATTTTCACTATCATCATCATCACATTGTCCAAAAATGAGCATCAACGTGTTTTTGTGATCCATTTCGGGTGAGTTCTGTCTGTGCAACAGAATAGCAAGCAAAAGTACACATAAAGAATGACTTTATAAATATATGTGAATATGTTGGTAACTAGGGCAAACCACCCGTTTCCGGCTGAGAACCATGGTCTCGGACTTGGAGGTGCTAATCCTCATCCCGCCGCGAACCGTCCCAGAGCACACTGGAGATCCCCAGCAGATGAAGCCAACAAGACGACATTGTCTGCAAAAAGCGGCGAGGCAATCCTGAGGCCACCAAACCGGACACGCTCTACACCCTGGCTGTGCCTAGAAATCCTGTCTATAAATATTATAAACAGGACCGATGACAAAGGGCAGCCTTGGCGGAGCCCAACCCGCATTGGGAACACGTCCGACTTATTACCGGCAATGCAGACTAAGCTTCTGCTCTGTTCATACAGGGACCGAATCGCCCACAGCAGCGGACCCCAAACTCCATAGTCCCGGAGCTCCCCCCACAGAACACCTCGGGGGACCCGGTCGTATCCCTTTTCTAAATCCACAAAATACATGTAGACTGGATGGGCAAACTCCCAGGCCCTCTCCAGTACCCTTGCAAGGGTATAAAGCTGGTCCAGTGTTCCACGGGCAGTACGAAAACCGCATTGTTCCTCCTGAATCCGAGATTCGACTGTCGATCTCACCCTCCTCTCCAACACCCCCGAATAGACCTTACCAGGGAGGCTGAGAAGTGTGATCCCCCTATAGTTAGAACACACCCCCCGGTCCCCCTTCTTAAATAAGGGGACCACCACCCCGGTATATAATGTGTTCTTACATGTTGTGTGGCAACGCATTATTTAATGGCACTGCATTTTGTGATGAAGATTAGTTACATTTCGATGAGTTAAATAATGCAGCGTTATTACATAATGTGTTGCTATACCTTCATATTACTTTGTTTGCTTAAACCTTTTGTTCTTTAGTTTTTTGAAGTGGGACAGTATTCACTGATGAAATATGACTAAACTGCACGTCTGCTATTCATGTTAGAATAACTATGGATAAGCAGCAGCATTGTAAATTACAAAAATGTCACTACTGTAACCTCAGGCTGTAATACAGCTCTCACTGAGCACCTGGTAATCACTCAGGAAGGGTGGAATATAAAAAGATAGACATTTTGAACCTATCGCGTCTCACTCAATGGTCAATGGCACACATTACTGAACGGGATTGTGGGTAAGGACAAGAACCTGTATGGTGGCGAGAGGGGCTTCGGGGGAATCCCCGCTGGACGCCGGCATGCGGCAGGGCAGCAGCAGCTCACGGCCGGCTACAGGCTTGAGCAGCAGTGAGAGGGAGGCGGACGGCTGGAGTATGTAGTGTGAAAACGCAGCCACGTCAGTTCCGGCGCCGAGAGGCGGCTCGTGCCGCGCCAGCAGGAACCAGTCGCGACTCTGCCGGGCCCACAGACAAGACAAGGGCACCTCAAAGGGCTGGATCGGGCCACGGGTGTGGATCCGGGCTGCAAAGCGCAGGCCGGACAAGCAGAGTCTTGGAGAGCACACACGAGCGCATCTTCCTGCTGGGCTCTGGGACTCACCCTGAGCGCGTGGCAGAGTGCGTGGAAGTGGTGGTGGTTCATTTCCATCTCATCCCAATCGAGATGGCAGCAGCTGGTGGGCCGGACGACGAGGGGCAGGCCATAGAGCACCGACTGGCACACCCCCTCTGATTTCAGAGCTCTGAAACGCAAACACGCACCACTTTATTTCATTTCACGCTGGCCTACTCAAACAGTTTTGCGTACGCGAGCCTCTCACGTGCCGCTGCTATGCCCGACAGAAACATGCGAGAAGGAGGTACACCTGCATACTGCAGTTGCACATTTGCATTTACTGAAGCCGGGCCATTGTATGGGGGGGGGGGGACAGAGACGCTGAGCCAAGGCGTCCTCTGTGTTTGGAAACATCACAGTCGGTATTTAGCACAATGAGTCACTGTCAGTTTGTCATATGCAAAACATGTAAATGAGGCATGGCGAGGCAGCCTGTGAGAGACACTGCATGGGCCTCAGAGGCAGCGGCTTGCTCTGTGCACCCGAGCCCATCAGCCCAACATCGCGGCTGTCCGCTGCGTGAAGCAGCCTTACAGCCTGGGCTGCAATTCAACTGGCATTGAGCTTTTTCCACTGCTCCGAGGCCACATGCCAGGCTGGAAGGAACGTTAACGGCACCTACTTCTGGACTGGGTTAATACCAGTGGAGTTCCGTACTGAGACCATCCTTACTTGATGACGGTCAGCTGGTGTGGGAACACGCTGTGACTGGCTGGGTCTTTTACTGGCAATGAGAAGTCCCGGATGCTCTCGGTCTTGACACCAAGATCCAGAATGCCCGGCAGTAGAGCGGGACTCAGTAATCTCTCCTGCATGTCACACTTCAAACAGACTGCAGGGGGCAGTGTACACACAAGTTTTATACCGCTCAAGCAAAGATCAGACCAGACTGAGCCATGTAATAGACTGAATATGGAAAGGCACTGATGACTGATATGAGTCTGTCTAGCAGAAGATACTGCTGTGTAAAAGGAAGCACGTGTGAAAGGAGGGCGGGGGGGAGGTGGCCTCAAAGAGAAGGGAGAAGATACCCGGGTGAGAAGCAGAGCCTGGAAGGGCTGGTGGGAGCAGCAGGTGCAGGTGCTCTCGTTGGCCCCCCTGCTCATGCAGCCACGCCTTAAAGACGCTCTCCAGGGAGACGCTGCCGTCGGCCACCTGCTGCAACTCTATCTCTGCAGCAAGCACTGGCATTTCTGCAAGATGGGAGGGAGGGCAGGCTGGGAACTGGGCTGCCTATCAGACTGATAACCACCATGCCGGGAGACCCTGGTTAATGCCGAGTTAGAACTTCATAAGACCAATGGGTGAGCAGCCAGAAAGCTTCAGCATAATGATCAGAATCTCATCACATGTGCAGCTTCCTAAAGACTGATGTATGAATGTATGACTCACAGGAAAAACGAAATGAAATGATGCTGTATTTTCCTTTTGTACAAGAATGAGTGCAGGTACACTGGAATGATTCTTTTCATATATCTCCATCTTGCTCTTATTTGACACACACACACGCGTGCGCGCGCACACACACGCACGCACACACAGGTGACAGCGAAGCTTGAGGTCTAAATGCAGGGTCTGCCATTTCTCCAGTGTCCCGGGGGCATTTTCAGTGAGGTTTTAGATTAAATGATTAAAACATTTTAAATGTCAATCCAACCCTCTTCCACCATATCATGTTTTAGACAGCGTGGGGCCCAAGGCTGGAGTAATCCTGGATGGGTTTGTTTAACAAGTCATGTTTGCTAAATCAGATCTGGAATGGAGTAGAATGCAAAAGAAGAGAAAGTCATGTGAGATAAACTGGATCCCAGAGGGAAGTTGTTGTCCATACAAAACAAAGTTATGTAAAGTGCAGACAAACACACATACAGTCCAAAACAAAGACAATGTGTCATTACAGTACACATGGTACAGTGAAGTATAAAGTGCAAATACATTTAAAACAGTTACACTATACAAACAAAATATACTGAACATAAAATATTAATGAAACAATACATATAAAAATACATTAAATGGGTGGTATAAGTACAATTAAAGGAGAGCCTCAGACTTAGTCAAAGATGGCACGCGGTCCTGGTGTGCTGTGTTTGGGGTAGGGACAGCCACGGCCGGAGAAGGCCTTGTGGTGCCTAATGGCGGTAGGCAGGAAGGATCATCAGCCAGTAATGCAGTGAGCCAGTGGCAATGGGAGCCTCAAGACAGTGCCCCATAAAATGGAAAGGCAGAAATGTTCATAATGTCCAATGTTACGATCATCCTATGGAGTTGACTGGACATCATTACATCGTAGAAGGAAAATGCATTGCCTGGTTTTTATTGCAAAGGCTTTAATGGGAAAATTACCTCAGGACAAATGTACTTTGCTGACATTGCGCACGAATACATACAAAACCCATTCATCAGTTAAACTTCTCATTCATTCTCCTACCACATGCACAGAACTGAGGAAATCCGCCTTTTGTTCTTATGCACCACATGAGTCGAACATATCAAAATATACTGAATTTAAACTCCTTGCCTTCTCTGAATCAGTTTCTCTTAAACTCTGATCTTAAAGAACAGCGTCATTGTGTCTGTTTCTATTCTATGTATAGTTTGAGTATTTGTATGTGTTTTAGTCTGTATTCATATTAATCATCCCTGTATTGATATATATGAAACTTTTGTCTTTTTTCCTTATTTGCTGCTATCTTTGCCAGGACTTCCTGGAAGAAGAGATGTTGTATCTCAATGGAACCTTTCTGGTAAAATAAAGGAAAAGTAAATAAAAATGTAAAAATCCTCTTCTCTACAGCAGACTGCAGTAGGTTTCAGACAAGTGTTTCACTTTACATTGGAATGGCTAATTTATGTAAAACAGACAATCAAGACCAGTTTAAATAAACTCAACAAATCAGATGCGGCAATAAACCACAGATGAAGAAAATGTAGTACAGATTTGAAAGACCCAGGAAACTTTTGTCACCGTGGGCAGCATTTTTCCAACCTGCCACTAGAGGGGTATGTTGCACCAGATTTTTTACTTCCTAAAGCCTGCCACAACCAAATTGCTGCTCTGACCTATGATGTTATTGGATCCTGAATTTTATCAGTTGTTGGTTTTTATGCCAACAATTTGAGTACAATGGCCACAGACATCAAATGTAAAACCTAAATTTCCCTGTTATTTTATATTAATAATGGACCTCGATGCCCTTGATCTATATCTGATTGACCTGAACAGAGTAATGGATAGAATGAGATGAGTGTATTTTTTGTAAATTAACAGCAAAAACAACAGCAAATGATACTGCAAATATACCAATAACTGCTCAGGAAATCATAATTTTAGGAGCTGCTTATAAAGATCCTGTTGGGCAATGTCAGTATTCATTAAAAATGCACATGTTCATAAGCAATCAAACATGATTGTGTTTCAGTTGCCTTTGTAAATCAACATGGATGCAGGTCAGATATTTCCACTGAGCACAGCAAAGACGATACAAGTGAGGAGTCAAGTAATAGCAGTACAATTAGTTACCTCACACAGGGCAGTTCGTGGTCACCAAGGCAACTCAACATGAATCGAACTCAAATGCATTATCGCTTTTGCCTGAAAGGATCCTTTTAAAGCAAGTTGTTGACTAGGGGAGTAGATGTTAAGTGTGTGGGCACTGAGGCTGCATCCCTGGATGGGAAGGAGCAATACAGCCTATCACTGTTTCTCCTCCACACCTTTCAATGCGGACTGTTTCACTTCATTTGTTCCTGCCTCTTTTCTCATTCAACCGAATGCACCATAAAGGAGGTGTTACTAACAGTGATTAATACACTAGGGCTTCTGCAGATCAGCTCAGTCCACATCCTGGAAATGGCATCACAATTAGCCACATATATCCCATGAGCAGTAGCGAGCAGATGCACCAATGGCTTATAAGAATGCATGTTATGTGTGGGGACAGGTAATCTTTTAAGAATCTCATACAAGAGCTTTTCACTTGATCTTAAGAACTGTGAGTGACAAATGACAATCCAATTATTTTAATGTCATCTGGAGCAAGTGGATTTGTTGCACTGCTGATACCCAACAAATAAGACAAACACCTGTAGGCCAAAAATTCTTGAATAAGTTACAGTTGAACAGCAATGAAATTTACTTATTCATAAGTTAATTATTATTCAAATGATTATGTTCACATTTTTAGAAAGCCTCTTCTGAACAGACTTTCTCAGCTTTCAGTAACTGAAATTCAGATTGTCCCATGAGGGTGTTTTTGGGAGCTTTCCACCGCAGGGTGCAATTTCACACTCCTGGACAAAATATCTGCATCCATGAGAGAAAAATACATATTCTGTGGTACTTCTGCAATAATATAAGATGTACAAAAAGTTGCACTGACTAAAGAATGGTAGTCCATCTGTGCACTTATTTACAAAAAGTTAACATATCACATTATTCCATAATTAACATTGAGAAAACTATTATAAAAGTTGGAATAGCATACTGTGCCATCTACCCTACGCTGCTTGGAATAGGCTCCAAGACGTCCCTTGACCCTATAAACCCACCTTTTATGAAAACTGGAATGGATATTCACAGGAGTGCTCTTAATAGTGAACTATTTAAAACTGAGCCAAATCCACCGAAGATCCATGAAACTCTATAGGCATTTCACAGATCTTCAGTCTACTTCAAAGGCCTACTTATTGCTGTCTTCGCCTCTCAGGCATCTGTGTTCATGTGAGACAATGTGTTTACTTCTCACCAAGTCAACATGAAAAAGGCAATAGACAACTGAGAGCCTCCCTGTGAAGTCCATGCTGAGCACAATCACAGGGCTGTGGACAAGGTCTAGAGCATTTCCTCAGGTGCCAGGATACAACACCGTGGGCTGATCACACTGAATGAAGGCTACATATAAATATAGTAAAAGACGTATGGAATTCAAAAAATGTTCTAGTTCTATGCCGTGTATAACAGAACAATTCAAATCAAATATTCTGTATTTGAGGAGTCTAGAGTATCTTTCTGAGGCCTGACATTTACAGTGAAAGTTTAACTGCTTTAAGTGGTTAGGCCCATGATTTGCACTGTATGTTAAAAAAAAAAAAACAAAATTCAGACCTTTTGTGTGCAGGATCCAAGGTCCTCATAAAACACCCTCAACAAAACACTGGTATGTCCTCATTAAAGTAGTACAAAAGCACACCATGCTGGTATCTTTAGCCAAAAGCTTTGTACATCACAGCTTTGTTTTTATGCCAACAAATTGAGTACAATGGCCACAGACATCAATCAGGGCCTATAAGGGAAGATATTAATTAGAACTTCAGAGAACCAAAACTAGGCTTAACACAAGTTTATACTTTCTAACAGAATTTTTTTTCTCTTAGAAAGAGTAGTGACGCATGCTACATCATGAAGAAACCAATCACAGAAAACCTGACGTTTTTTTTTTTTGTTGGGCTTAGCTGATGTCTTTCGTCTGCCAAAACTAGGTTCCTTTGTAGCACCTCTTTCCCGCATTTTCATTCACTCGCCAAATTTTGGCAAAAATGTTCAGTCGTTCCTCCAGACCGGTAACTGTTGTGGCTCTTTAATCAAGGGTAATCAACACCACGCTAAGCAATTCATAGTATGAAATTCCAGGAGGTAATTAACTGGTACAATTAATCAGTTTTCAGAGAAGCATGACGACTTCTGAGAACTGAATCTAGGAATACTAGGGAACTAATGCAACATACAATCTTTGTTTTAATTTTTAAAATCAATTTGCATAAAGGGAGAACTAAACGATTATTGTCAGTTCCATGTTACTGTAGCTGAAATAAACAGTAGCTGCTTGGAGTAAGACTCGTGATAAAGGTTAGAGCAACACCTGCATGCACAACCCTCTAATTAACTCGGAACACTTTACATTAGGGCTGCTTGGGTATAACAAAAATTAGAATCGCAATTATTTTGGTAGATACTGAGATCACAATTATCTAACACTATTACTCAATGACTTTGGAAATATCATGCATTTATTAAACTTTTAAAAAATCTGTCTTTTCAGTGGATTTACTTGAACTCTAAATGAAATTCAACTGAGAAACAAACAAATAGTAGCTGGAGATAATGGTTTTATCTTAATTAATTTTCCCTACAAAAAAAGGGAAATAAACAGGCTTTACAATGGTATAAGATTTATTGCCAAGAAGCATTGTCACAACAAAGAAGTAATCAACCAAACCCAAATTTCCTTACTTTTTGTGCTAAGTTTATATACAAAGCACATATAAATAGGTCTTGATTTGGTGCAGGACAAGATACTCTACCAGCATGTAGATGTAACACAATAATATAGCTGAACACAATTAGGAAAATACAACAGAGGCAATTATAACAAAGATATGTTGCAAACTAGGAAACAACTTATCTTCTTTGCCATACATTTATGACAAATGGAAAGAGAGGTCAAATGAAAGCAAAGAGAAGAAAAACAAGATTTCCATACACCACCATATGATGTGAACTACTACCCCTCCATTGGCCAAGTAAGGTCTTGGGAGCGGCAATGCTGTCCAAAGCTATCCTAACATGGCCTATCTGATTTATCTCTCAGTGCGGCAGCTCACCATTCTAAGAAAGCAGACCGATGATCTATGACCTCCCAGCGTTCACTAAGGATGATGGAACCATTTGTCTGTGCAGGCAATAGAGCAGCAGGGCGCCTTGGGCCAGGAGCACAGTGGGGCAGGGCAGAATTTTGGAGGATCTGGCTGCCACCCACTTTTGAAAGCAGATTTATTTAATCTGCTGAAGCTACGCTAATCTGCCCCTTAACACACCTTTGTCTCTGTGAAAACTAGCGTGGGCCTTGTGTTCCTGTGGATACACCATTAAAAACGCCCCGACCCCGCCACCATCACTCCCCTTTCCGAAATTCTCTGCCTCACAAACGACCGTAAAGGGGTAAAGTTTACCAGAAGACAACCGCTATCAGACTGAAAGGATGTTGGCAGTTCAGAGAAACTAACAAAGCCTTTATGGAACACCCGTGTTGTGCAAACCCAGCAAGTAACAGTATGAGGAAAGAATGCAGCTCCGCGATCTTCCACCTCATAGCACATCTACACATTATCACATATCACAGCCTGAGGCCCTCACCATGGCAAGACATCAACTTCTCTGAATGTGAAGCATGGCCACATTGCTATTCTCTTGACTGCACCAGTACAGATCAATTTATAGCCGTCTTTTAAATGCGTTACGTTTTGTTTTTCCACAGTTGAACCACAGACCTCAAGGAACCCATTAGTACGTGACATTAAAACCGGAACTGAAAGCATGAACCCTGCTATATAACCTTTTAAACATTTTCAAAAACATATCTGCAGAAAGGCTAAATGTGATCAATTCCTGAAGGGAAAGGCTATGTTATGTCAGCTTTTCTCCACATCATTATCTACACTGCCCTTCCCAGAAACCCATATGAAAGTGTGTCTGCCCACTTTGGCCGTTTTTACAGGAAAACAGGAAGTTACCTTGGCCCACAAAAACTCCTCAATAGGAAGGGTGGAGCAAAGAGGTCAAATAAAATATGCTGTAGGGCTGCAACCCAAGACTATATGCTGCGGAGAAGCAGAATAGTAGGCAAAGTTTTCTAAAATATAAAAATTAAATTTAAGATACTCCATTTGCAATAAGCAATACAACAGAATGGCCAGCCAATGTCCAGCCAGAGGTGTATGATACTCTGAAATACCCAGCCTTAACACAAGAGACCACAAATGTCTTCTGTCTTTCTGTTAAAATATAAGTTTTCTGCTGAAATTTAACCAACCAGATGTGTAAACATGAGGAATGATTAACGTCACTTAAAATGAATGCTAATGAGACACATTTTATACATCAACAGTCCACTGTTATTTGTCCCAGTTTTTATTTTTTTGATTTGCAAAGATTCATAAGGTTACCTTGAGCTACATTACTGCTTTCTACAATCTTTTGCGGCACACTAATTAAAACAAAGGCTGCTGAAACATCTGCTGCGGTGGTGGGACAGTGTCTACATAAACTGGGATTCCCAGATTAAACTCAACCAACATCATAATTACCATTCCTCAGCACCGCCCATACATACTAATAAAAACCTGATCCTGGAATGCTCTGGTGATCTTATAATGATATTTGCAGCCAGACACATATGCCCGTCACATTCTGGCTGTGTGTACTGTACAATACAGGCCCTACTGGAACGTGCATAGTGCTTTACTGTGGGTTTTACAAGGGGCATTCATCCAAAGCCCATTTGAAAATGAGCACCTTCTCAACTGCTTGCCTTTTTACTAACCCAAGCATACCACCGACGACAATATAGCATGTAACCAGTCTACATTAAACCCTGGGCCCGCCATCATTTTAAGTCATTGTTGCTTATTTTGATTGAAGCTTGGCTCACCTTAATACATTAGACTATATAACATGAATTATATAACCAAGGAGTAGGCTCCAGATGTATGATAGAATCTCATCCTTAACCCTTTGTGAGATCCAATGGGTAAAATTTATTGCATATGTAGGGCAGAAACCTCGCCGCTCAGAAACTAGCAGTATTATTTAAATATGTGCATTACTGGGGCAGACGCTGAGTTATGGCTTTGTACAGTTCAGAAAGATTACACTTGCACTAATTATTTGAGAAAAAAAAAAAAAAAAACAGGAGCAGACCTGGGTGTTGTGAGTCCTAAGCAATGTGAAGAATATCCAGCTACCTCATCGGTAACTGAAAGCTCATACCACAGATTCCAGGTGTAATCTCTGTTATGAGCTGCGAGTTGTTAGTTCATGGGAATTTGTACCAGCACTTGGGTGCAAACCAACCTTCAAGGTCACCTAGGCCGGTGGAGCCTGATGCTGTGAAACTGCAGTCATCGCTGTCCTCAGACGGGATACGGCGTGTGCTGATGTGGACCACCAGCAGGCGCTGAAGGCTCCCCAGGTCTGTGTCCTTCAGCCCTGCCTCAAGCTGCTTTATCACAACCTGGCCCGGCTGGCTGGTGAAGATCGCCACCTTCAGGCACATATGAAAAAATTACAAAAAGAGAAAGGAGGGGATTTTCTAGACAAGGCAATTAAAAATCACCTACAGTTACCCTAAAATCTTAAGAGAGGTAAAGAAGCATACTCTGAATAATAATGAGAAACCTTAATGCAGAGATATTTCTTTCACATGATGGCAATTCACAGCCACTAAGAATAAATAATTGGATTTGCATTGCACTCTTGGGAAGATCATTAACTGTCCTGGGATACGTTTTAATTCAACTGTCTAAAGCCAAAATCCTCAGTCGGGTCCCTCCACTGCAGCTCCCTTCATCTGTCATATTACTTCTATCTAAATCAGAAAACATATTTGCAATTTTAGCAGCAGGTTTAGCGTTGACATATTTAGCATTTTACAGTTACAATTCAATTCCAAACAACATAAGATCAAAGCGTCATTTTTCAGTTTTTTTTTAACAACATAAAATTAGCAACAATATTTTGATGCAGCCCTGCAGTAATAAAATTTGAAGCTTATGATTGTGATGCAAGTAAATAACAGATTGCCCTGCTTCACAGTAAAACCCATTACGGCACAGACTTTATGTCTAAAAGGAAAATAAATAGAACATCTCTTTATAACGTTACAAAAATATCTTCTAGACTTCTAAATGCGAAATGTACAATAGTTCAAATGTTCCCTAATTACATTACGAGAAAATAAATAATCAGAATAATTGAATTGTATGTACTCAATGTCAGTTCTCTTCCTGGTCATTGGTATCACTTTCCTGGAGTCGGCAGAACTTCAAATACATCCAGCAGGCAATGTGTTTAGTGTCAGCGCTTAAAGCCCCGTTTTGTCACAGATCCTGGCAGGAACCTGCCTATCACTGGCTCATTTGAAGCTTTCCATGCTCAAAATGAACACTCTGAAATTCAGAAATACTGGGGAGTCGGAATATCTGGTCTGTTCTTGGTACAAGAACAGCAGGCAGTTCTGCCAGCAGCTATGGCTCCAGCATGCAGCCATACGCCAACCCTTACTAGATAGTTGAGTCCAGTAGTCTGTACCCAGTCAATTCTGATTCAATATTTACAAGCTCAACTATTCATATGTCTCAGTATTTACAAAGAATTTCCACAAGACTAGGATTCAGTGTTTTCAATTAAATTCTATATATTTACAAATGGCAAACAGGAAGAGGGAGATATAAAATATTAAACTTGTGCATATCTTGCCCTTTTATTTACAAGACTTCTAATTTTCATTCAGATCACAAAGGAATGAGATATCATTATTTGCACAGTTTGCACAATGTGCAATGTTAATATCGCACGTTACACATATGCAGATTCCACACTGCAAGGACTTCAATAGCCAGTCAGGTGTACAGGACAGTCACTAAAATATTTTTACTCCAAACCAAACTCGCCAAGCTTTGCAATCTCCTTTTCAAGACTGTCTAGTACATGTTAAAAATCATTCAGAAGTTTGCCCTTCCTGATTTTGCATGCACTCCCTAAGCCAATTATAACTGCTTTTGTCCTTGCTGTTTGAGATACTCATAGACAGTGGGGCTTGTTTGCGAGAGATTTAATAAAAATAAGTGAAGAGGGGAAAAGCAACCAAGAACTGCCCATTACTAGGCATTCGTCATCCATTGTATGGAAATATTTCGGATTCCAGAGACAATATTGAGCAAAAGCAAGTGATTTGTTAGCAACGCTTTGTGTGTGTTGGAACAACTCGTGGCAACAACATGAACTTATTATCTGCCAAAATGGTCTGTCAAATAAGTTCTATTTGGGTAAATTTTCAACTCCATTTTTGTTTTGCAAATATCCATTCATAATATTTCTTCTATGTGATTTTTTTTTTTAGGTGTGGCATAGGAATGGGTCAAATGAAAGTGAAACAAGTGGACATTCTCTGTTAGACATGCGTTGTCTGGGGAAATGCAGCTGACCTCGATGCAGCTGTTGCCGGCGTGGCAGGCAGCAGGAACGTGACGTATGTACTGCTTGAACTGAAGCAGGCTGTCTTTTACAGCCTGGCTGAACAGTGCGCCGGGCGGGGGGATGCAGCCCTCCCCAGGCTTCTCACGAAGCTCCTCCACGCAGGAACGCAAACGACTCAGGTTTCCCTTCACCGGCTGGAGAGGGAGCGGAGTGTCACATGAAGCCCTTACCTTACACGCTTATCCTTCAGCTAAACCCCCAAATGAAAACAGAGCAGGGCTACGGAATCCTTACCACTAACCAGACAGCATCATGTATGTAAGGCCTTCAGACTGAGGACTTTTCATTTGCCCCGAGCAGAAGGGGAGTTCCTCTTTAATATTTGCAATGAAATGCAATGCAATTTTATTTATATAGTGCATTATCACAACATTACATTGTCTCAATGCGCTTTACATTTCTGCCATG